>JAJAGP010000159.1:127764-322753 GCA_025084515.1 Ancistrus triradiatus
CTTGGAGGAATTTTAGCCCATTCCTCCGTACAGAACAGCTTCAGCTCTGGGATGTTGGTGGGTTTCCTCACATTAAAGGTCCTTCCATAAAATTTCGATTGGATTAAAGTCAGGACCCTGACTTGGCCATTCCAAAACATTAACTTTATTCTTCTGTAACCATTCTTTGGTAGAACGACTTGTGTGCTTAGGGTCGTTGTCTTGCTGCATGACCCTCCTTCTCTTGAGATTCAGTTCATGGACAGATGTCCTGACATTTTCCTTTAGAATGGCCCAAACCATGATACTACCACCACCATGTTTCACAAATGGGATAAGATTCTTATGCTGGAATGCAGTGTTTTCCTTTCTCCAAACATAATGCTTTTCTTTTCAAACAAAAAGTGCTATTTTGGTCTCACCTGTCTACAAAACATTCTTCCAATAGCCTTCAAGAACATTAATATTAGCCAATGTGAGAGAGACCTTCAGTTGCTTAGAAGTTACCCTGACGTCCTTTGTGACCTCGCCAACTATTACACGCCTTGCTCTTGGAGTGATCTTTGTTGGTCGACCACTCCTGGGGAGGGTAACAATGGTCTTGAATTTCCTCCCTTTGTACACAGTCTGTCTGACTGTGGATTGGTGGAGTCCAAACTCTTTAGAGATGGTCTTGTCACCTTTTCCAGCCTGATGAGCATCAACAACTCTTTTCTGAGGTCCTTAGAAATCTCCTTTGTTCGTGCCATGATATACTTCCACAAACGTGTAATGAAGAGCAGACTTTGATAGATCCCTGTTCTTTAAATAAAACAGGGTGCCCACTCACACCTGATTGTCATCCCATTGATTGAAAACACCTGACTCTAATTTCACCTTCAAATGAACTGCTAATCCTAGAGGTTCACATACTTTTGCCACTCATTAATATATAATATTGGATCATTTTCTTCAAGAAATAAATGACAAAGTATAATACTTTGTCTCATTTGTTTAACTGGGTTCTCTTTTAACTACTTTTAGGACTTGTGTGAAAATCTGATGATGTATTAGATCATATTTATGCAGAAATATAGAAAATTTTAAAGGGATACCAAACTTTAAAACACCACTGTACAATACCTGGTATACAATTAGGCTTAAATATGTCATCAAACTGACGTTCAAATGAATGACCACACAGAGCTCCACTGCTATCTCTTCTCTCCATCACTTCCCCAAGTATATGATGTACACGTACCGGGCTTTCCACATGACTGGGCTGTTTCGAGATTACCAGGAAACATCTCTATTTTCTCCTGCTGTCCCATAATACTTGACCTGGTAGCTAACCATGTTTGTTAGACTTGAGGGATTACATTAGCTCAGGGTCAGTTTACATTATTATTTTCAATGTGATTTATTTGATAGCATTAAACATAATAACTGTGACTTCATATGGCAAACCTAAGGACATATGGAAGAAATAGCTGACAAACCGCAAGTACAAAACGCATAGGTTTTTGGGACCATAGCACAGTGGCGCAAGCAGTTAGTATGGTCGCCTCAAAGCTCGAGAATTCCCTGGTTTGATCCCAACCTTGGAGTCCTTCTGTGTGGAGTTTGCATGTCCTCCCTGTGTCCATGTGAGTTTACTTTGGGTATTCTGCTTTGTGCAAAGTGACTTTAAGCCCAAGTTAACGTTATGGAGATTAATTTGTGATGTCACAAATTGTCAGACTTTGGCTATGTGCGGGTTTATGTCCCAATACTTTTGGCCACATGTGGCCTTGTGACCCAATACTTTTGGCCATGTGACTGCTTAACCACTACACTCCTCTCCATTCCTTAAGATTCCGGTTTATTGGTCACCCACAGGGTTAGGCTCTCCACAATAGGAGGTAGGGCTTTTACTGTGGCTATCCCCCTGCTCTGGAACTCATTTCCGCTTTCTTTATGCTCTTTCTCAGTTTAAAACTCTTCTAAAAACCCATCTTTTCTCTCAACATTTCCTTTCATCTTCCATTTTCTCTGTATAGTTTGTATTATTGGTATAATTTGTTACGCGACCTTGAATGTTGTGAAAGGCCAAATACATATGTAATGTATTATTATTATTATTATTATGTGCGGGTTTATGTTGCAGTAATTTTGGCCAAGTGTGGGTTTGTGTCACAATACTTTTGACCTTGTATGGGTCTATGTCCCAATACTTTTGGCCACGTGTGGCTTTGTGTCCCAATACTTTTCGCTGTGTGCAGCTTTGTGTCCCAAATACTTTTGGCCTTGTGTGGGTTTATGTCCCAATACGTTTGGCCAAGTGTGGGTTTATGTCCCAGTACTTTTGGCCAAGTGTGGGTTTATGTCCCTCTACTTTTGGCCTTGTGTGGGTTTATGTCCCAATACTTTTGGCCACGTGTGGATTTGTGTCCCAGTACTTTTGGTTACATTCAGCATTGTGTCCCATATACTTTTGGCCTTATGTGGGTTTATGTCCCAGTACTTTTGGCCTTGTGTGGGTTTATGTCCCATTACTTTTGGCCACGTGTGGATTTGTGTCCCAGTACTTTTGGCTACGTTCAGCATTGTATCCCAAATACTTTTGGCCTTGTGTGGGTTTATGTCCCAATACATTTGGCCTTATGTGGGTTTATGTCCCAGTACTTTTGGTCTTGTGTGGGTTTATGTCCCTCTACTTTTGACCAAGTGTAGCTTTGTGTCCCAATACTTTTGACCTTGTATGGGTCTATGTCCCAATACCTTTGGCCATGTGTGGCTTTGTGTCCCAATACTTTTCGCTGTGTACAGGTTTGTGTCCCAAATACTTTTGGCCTTGTGTGGGTTTATGTCCCAATACTTTTGGCCAAGTGTGGGTTTATGTCCCAGTACTTTTGGCCAAGTGTGGGTTTATGTCCCAGTACTTTTGACCTTGTGTGGGTTTATGTCCCAATACTTTTGGCCTTATGTGGGTTTATGTCCCAGTACTTTTGGTCTTGTGTGGGTTTATGTCCCTCTACTTTTGGCCAAGTGTAGCTTTGTGTCCCAATACTTTTGGCCACATTCGGGTTTGAACAGGGTAACAGTAAGAACCATAAGAAGAAGTATGAAGGGATAGCAGTAGACAGTGCTTTTAAAACACTGTATAATAAGAATCATCATTCCAAAGCTAGTCAGTGGCATTTGCTTGTGATCAAAGGACTTCAATGTTGAAACCCTACTGTATTTAAAGATACTGTTATAATGTACTGTGAGACAGTGTTAAAATACAACAAAAAATCATTCTCCCTTTCTTTGAATGAATCTAAAACTCTGTTCTGTTGAACATACAGTACCCTGTGTTGGTTCCAGAACACCATTACTGTATGGAGTGAGATGACATGGTGTAAGTTTCATTATATTTTGTAGATCAGGAATAGTGTATTGGTGTCAAAAACCTTACTTCGTAAATGAATATGAAACATTAAATGATAACATTATGACATTGCCTCCTTGACAATTTCAGCAACATCATTTTCCTTAACCTTCCATGGCGTATGTGAGGCATTTAGCAGATGCCCGTGCCCTGAGCTCCCTAAGAGGTGTGATGCAATGCATAATGTAACGATGGCTAGAAGCCTATGGCTGAGCCTATGGTGTTTTTTCTAGTTTACTTATTCACTATCCAGGCCAGATGGAGGCACATCAGTTAAGTTACTGCACTGTTGATGAAAAGGTTTAGGGTTCAAGTCCCAGTACTGCTTAGATGCCTCTGCTGGTTCTTTGATCAACTCCCTCAACTGCTTGGACTGTACCATGTGATTGTATCAGATGGATGACAGCTTCACAAAATAAATTGTTATATTTTCTGGATACATTCATTGAAGCTGAATGTTCGTTCATGCGTTTGACCCTATTTAAAATGTTTAATATTCAGTTCATTCTTTTCTAACGTGGTCCAGTGGTCGACTACTCAAAATATTCACCACCAGTGAACTCTTATAGTGTCACATGGTCTCATCTGCGCAAAAATCCGTGTACCTCTCCCTCAGTGGCAGAGAGAGACGGCGGGAGAGATAGAGTGAGGTTCAGATAGCCAGTGGCAGCTCCAGGCTCTCTTGGCAGGGCCGGCCAGATCAGACCAGCCGGTAATGGTGTGAAACAGGGCTGGGCGAGATGTGAGGAGATGAGAATGGAAGGGGAAGATGGCCCTAGGCGCCTCACTGCAGGCTGCCTCATGGGATGGCTCTCCCTCCCCTCTACACATCTTCAAGCACTCAGCCCCCCCCCCTCTCTCCTCCAGGAGCCGGGATAATGCTCTCTACACTTTGATTACACTTAGCAACCGGAGAGCCCTCTGCTGGGTATTATCAAAACCAATCAACATGAAAGTTTGCACTGTGGCAGCAGCACCCACAGAGAGACGGAGCACAAGTTGTACAGAGGGGGCTGTTTGGAGGATTTGGGAAACGTAGGGGAGAAAAGGGAGTGTATTAGTTGAAATAGAGACATCAGATAAAATGGACAGGCGCTCGGGGGGACCACAGGAGCCCAAGAGTTATGGGACGCACGTCTGATGGATCCTTTGAGCCAAGCATGACGCTACTCCATTGTATCACTCTTTAGACAGACAGAGAGAGAAAGAGAAGAAAGACCAAAACACTTTCCCGCTCTCTGAATAGAGGAGGCTCTTGAGGTCATTTTCTGGAGGGCACATCTGTGGGAGAAATGGCTTGAGTTCTATAATGCCATTTGAATATTAGTTTATGCCACGGATGATGAATTAGAGGGACGTCTGTCATTTGTTAATAATTCAGCACAGCACAGATAGTGGGATTGACTCCGACAAATACGGCAAGAAGTAGAATGGCGGCGCCAATCCACAGAGGAGCGGCACTTTATGAATAATGTGTGTTTGAGGTCTGAGAGTGTGTGAAGGATCTTTAGAGGTTGTGTGAAGCCAGTGTGTCAAGAGATTATGTGCATTTTCAACTATTGCACAATGGCCCCTAATGTGCCTTATGAGCATTTGCTTCAAGAGGATGAGACAGCACTGCTGTCTCCTCTTTTTGGGTGGAGGGTAGATTGGTTTAGACAGAGAAGCAGAGAGCGGCTCTTAACATCTATATGTATGGGGGACTATTTGAGTTCAAATATTTCAAATGATCCTATGTTAGTGTGCATATGCGTGAGTGAGAGTGACTGAGTGCGAAAGCTCGAGCGAGAGAGGAATGGAAAGACTGTGTAAGACAGCAACTAAGTGTGAGATTATTTCTCTGCACCGAGGTGTCATGCTGTGTGTTTCTGTCTATGTGCAGAGCTTCAAGCTGAATGTGGATAGCCATTGCACTCTGAAAGACAGTCTCCTGGAGGAGGGGAGGCAACTGCTGGAGCTCATCACCTCCCACAAATCAGGTAGTGCGCCGCACATTCATTATTAATGTTTATATTAACATACTGACCTTCAGAATTTATAAATCCTCAAATAACTGCTCCGCTTCGACGTGCGCTCGCCTTTTCGCATCCACTCGGAGCACGGCCGGCTGAATTGAGTTGTGGGATAAAGCGGCGAGCGGAGCGTGAGCAGATGAAAATAGTGCAGCGCTCTGTATGAAGAGAGCTGGAATTAAGAACAGCGGGAGCCAGAGTCAGAGGCCACCTACTAGACCTGCTCTGACTACCCCCCCCACCCCCCCAATTCCAGTCTCTATTTCTCTTTCTTTCTCTGTGATTATTCTCGTGAAGCATCAGACAGAGTGCTCAGCAAATGTACAAATCCGCTAAGCTGACCTCATTGTCGACTGGTTAAGCCAGACGCTATTAAATATGCAGATAGCCTTCCCGAGCTTGGCTGCTCTCATTTTTTACCCACCACACCGTGGCACCCCTACTCCCTTATACCGATCCCCACACTGACACAGTATTGTTCACAAGTCTTAAGCCACCATTAGATTTGCTGTTTTAACAATGCTATAATGACTTGAATTCATCTCTCCTACCCTTTCATTCAGCTACCCTTTCAAAAAGACCATTCCTGATACAGCTTCCTTGGAAAACTTGGCATCCCGATGAAACTGTAGCCTATAGAAGCTGTTTTTTTCTGATTGTTTTGTTTTTTTAATACAACATACATACCGGTATGTCTTTGCTGGTTGTATTCTAATAATGAGACTGAGAATTAATTATATATGGTCATTATACCATTGCTGAAATCTAATGGTGGTGTAAGTACTTGTACAGTATTGTATTTCACTAGTCAAACCATCACCATCCCAAATGTATCTGTGTGCATCTGAAATGTATTAAATACTAATAGAATTTGGCCATTTCTTTCCAAGAATGCAATGCAGGCGTTGGATTCGGATAGCACCCACAGCGGGATTTATTAAGGGTGTTTGTTTGTTTGTTTGTTTATTTAACGTCGCATCAGCATCAATGGTTATACGCGACAGGAGCAAGGATGCATCAGTACTAGTCAGACACATCCACACTGGGTCCTGTCAGTATTTCTTTTAATCCAAACTTCATTTGAATGCCTTTGTTTAACCTTATGCTTGGTAAAGTCAGAATTAGTGGACCAATATGGGTTTATTTAGAGAGCAGGGTGACCGATGGCAGATATAATGCCGATTATAACATTTTTTTTTTACAGCTGATAAAACCAATAAAAATAAATGAAACACCAAATTGCTGAACGTAAGTGAACGTTTATTTAACCTATAAATGCACTGTCAATTCTCTCGCTGATGGAAGGAGGTTTTGGCTTAAAATCTCATATACATGGCCCCATTCATTCGTTCCCTTAACACGGGATCAGTCGTCCTGTCCCCTCTGCAGAAAAAACAGCCCCAAAGCATGAGGTTTCCACCCCCATGCTTCACAGTAGGGTATGAGGTTCTTGGGATGCAATTCAGCCATTCTTCTTCCTCCAAACACGACGAGTTTGAGTTTTTACCAAAAAGTTCTATTTTGGTTTCATCCTGACCACATCATGATATTCTCCCAATCCTCTTCTGGATCAATCCATATGCTCTCTGGCAAAACTTCAGATGGACCTGGACAGGTACTGGCTTAAGCAGGAGGACACACCTGGCACTGCAGGATCTGAGTCCCTCTCGGCGTAGTGTGTTACTGATAGTAGCCTTTGTGAACTTTGGTCCCAGCTCTCTGCAGGTCATTCATCAGGTCCCTCTGTTTAGTTCTGGGATTTTTGCTCACCGTTTCTCATGATCATTTTGGACCCACGGGATGAGATCTTGTATGGAGCCCCAGCAGATCGAGGGAGATTATCAAATGGTCTTTTATGTCTTCCATTTTCTTACAATTGCTCCCCACAGTTGATTTATTCACACCAACCTGCTTGCCTGTTGTAGATTCACTCTTCCCAGCCTGGTGCAGGTCTACAATTTTCTTCCTGCTGTCCTTCGACAGCTCTTTGGTCTTGGCCATGGTTGAGTTTGGAGTCTGACTGTTTGAGGCTGTGGACAGGTGTCTTTTATACAGATAACGAGGTCAAACAGGTGCCATTAATACAGGTAACGAGTGGAGGACAGAAGAGGTTTTTAAAGAATAAGTTACAGGTCTGTGAGAGCCAGAAATCTTGCTTGTTTGTGCGTGACCAAATACTTCTTTTCCACCATGATTTACAATTAAATTCTTTAAAATCATACAATTTGTGGAGGGAGTTGAAAGTCCCAAAACATCACTGCTCTAGAGGAGATCTGCATGGAGGAATGGGCCAAAATACCAGCTACAGTGTGTGCAAACCTGGTGAAGACTTACAGGAAATGTTTGACCTCTGTCATTGCCAACAAAGGATATGTTACAAAATATTGAGTCGAAATCACAGTGGTTAAATTATGCAAAGCAAATTTGCAAGTATGTTTTAAGAATGGGACATGTTGAGAATATATAATACACAATTTTCTCAGGATGAAGATCGCCATAATATTTCACACCGAAGTGGTTAGTTAATTAACATAATTGCCCTCAAGTTCTAGGTTTTACCTGGATTTGTTGTGTTACTACCAACTCTTTTAGGCATCAACTCTGCTTTGATTGGAGAATCCTCAGTGTGTTTATATCAGACACTGCCATTATAAGTAAATCTCCTCCAAACTCTCCACCCTGGACACTAATACCTGGTTTCCTAGCAACTCAGCAGATCAGATCATTGGGCAGGTGTGAGTGGTGGCGTGGCGCGGCGCTACGCTCAATAGACAAAACCTCATCAGGCACACGGTGCATTGCTGCACTCCTACCTACCCATCCTTTGTTTGGGTTTTAATTACCCAGAGCAGGATTTGGGGAGAGCAGACTGTGGCGGTAGCAGGAGTTAATGCATAACTCACACACAGCTCAAGTTGTATCCAAGAGCTCGTGTGGCTGGAAAATGAACGCCTGTCTTTAAATAAAGAGAGACATTAACATTCAACATGACATTAAAATAATCTTTGAATACTATTGCGTGTATGATGGATCTGCTGATGGTAGTGATTAGCCTAATGTTTGGAGTGTTATTAGTAGTGATGCTATTTCAGTTGCAATGGTCAGGGTGGGGGAATGCGTGTAGGGGTGGCAGTTAAATGGGAGGCAAGATAAATGGAGAAATCGCAGCACATTAAATACTCGTTAAAGTGGAGACGGGTGTGTAGGACTTGCCGGACCTCTGCACTGCTCCGCAGGGATTATACACAATGGTTACTGTATGCTAGCTGTTCGTTTCTGCACACTTAAAAAATATTTAGTTTTATTTTTGTTTTATTAAAAACGTATTTCTATAAAATATATAGCAGAAATTGTGTCAGGGTACTCAAAATACATTTTAATATATCTTGAATTTTAGTTTTGCTTAGGTTTGTGAACAAAGCCTCAGCAAAATAGTAGCAACACATTCTAAACCTATGAAAAGGACATCAATTAAAACCAGTAACTGATCAAAATTGCTAGCAAAAGCAGGAATCAAGGGACCAGAGCACTGTAACTTCACCTTTTACTAGCCATTTCTAATTGGCCTAAAACAGATCTTGTGACCCATAGGCAATATATACACAAAGGTTTGTGGACACTCAGAAAAATACATAAAAAATGGGTATTAGTATGGAGTTTGCCCCCCGCCTTTGCTGTTACAACAGACTTTGTTCTTCTAAGAGCTCTCCACTTGATTTTGGACCATGACTGTGAGGTCAGCTTCTGATGTTACACAATAAGCCCTGACTCACTTTTGGTAATCCAGTGCGTTTTCAAGGTGTCTGATGGAGTTGAGGTCAAATTTTTGTGCAAGCCAGCCACGTTCTCAATCAACGATGTCAAAGCAAATTTGTTTATTGACTTTGTTTAAGGACAGCAGTACAGAAAGTCATGAACTGACTTGGAAGCAGAAATCTACGGTATAAATGTATCATATTGAGAATCACTGGGGAATTGAGTACAACCCATTCTACTGCTGCTGATTGTCTATGGGGAATCCAGAAATGTATGTTTTACATTATGAATGAGTTACAGGTGAGTATTTCTTTAATAGCAGAGCTCACTATTTAGACGCGGCATCCACAAACTTTTGTCTATATATTGTACATTAGTGGATATGTTCATCCTTACATGCATCTAATAACTATTAGGTCAATTTGATGTTTGATGCTATATTATAAAAGCAAAGCAAAGCATCTGGTTTTATTTACACCTGTCCCAGTCTGGGTCTCATGAGGAGGCTTCGAGGGCCTAACCTGGAATTCACTGGTTCAGGTACACCACCAGTCTATGGATCTTTTTGGGGGAGCAGTGTTTGTAAAAGAAATCTATTATAAAAGCAATAGAAAACTTGGCTGAACTCCAACTCACAGTGCAATACAGTGTAACTGAGTGTACAATATAGTTAATAGGCATTATGGGTAATGTAGTCAGCCATTTACTAAAGCAAAAGTAGACTTGTTAAAACAAAAGTTTAAAAACAGGTTTGTCATGATATTAAGTCATTTAATGTCACAAATAAATGTTTTGTTTTAATATTTTTGGGACTGTGGTAGCCTAGTGGTTAAGGTACTGGGCTATGGACCAGAGGGTCCAGGGTTCAAATCCCACCTCTGCCAAGCTGCCACTGTTGGGTTTTTGAGCAAGACCCTTAACCCACAATTGCTTGGATTGTAAGACTGTACCAATTGTAAGTCGCTCTGGATAAGGGTGTCTGCTAAATGCTGTAAATGTACATGTAAATATTTAGTTGAACGCTCCCCAGTTCACCAGTCAAATTTGTTGATTTGTTGAAATCATGTGCTGTACGGAGCAAATTTGAGTAGGGATCTGGCTCCTTTTATGGAGAACTCAGGGCACAGGCATATGCATGGATTGCAGCATGGGGGTGTGATCCCTTGACTGGCCTACTCCCCTTGTCCGCGTGGGTTTACTCTGGGTACTCCGGATTTCTCCCACAGTCCAAAGATATGCAACAGATTAATTGAGTACGCTAAATTGGTTGCGGTCTGAGTATATACATGTATATGAGACTACCTTCAATATAACCTTGAGTGTTGATGTAACCTTGTGTCTGTCTTTGAATGGCCATTGATGCTGATGAGCGACATTAAATAAACTAAATGAACAAACAAACAAATCATGTAAATCAAAATGTAGTTGTTGTAGTTGGCGTGCTGGCTGTACCAGTGGTACACTCAGGATCAGTGATACATCATCTGTTGTGATACAGATATAAAGAAATCTGCTACAGTGGGACTGTCCATTAGCAGCCTGTTTGTAAATGCGCGTGTCATGTTTTTGTTGTGTGTGTTTGCAGGATTGCGGGACATGCTCCAGATGATTGCACACCAGTGGCAGGAGCTGCAGAGGCAGATCCGTAGGCAGCATGGTTGGATGCTGCGCACACTAGATGCCGTCAAAGCAAACATCCTGGCTGGAGACAGAGATGAGGATCCCAAACACACAGAGGACACTGATCTCCATGCTAGCCCTGAGGTATGGCATATTAACCCAGTCAACCGACCCAATCTTGGACCCATTTCTTCCACTATCTCGTCTCCTCCCTATCCCACTCCCCTACTTTTGGCTAGCCTGCAGCTATCTATTGCTCGCTCAGCAAAATAAACAAACACAGGGCCAGGCTGGGTAGGGAAGAGCTGGCTATTGTAATAGTAAAGGGCTTACGGAAATGTCTGCCAGTTTGCCGCTCCTCCCTGCAAAGAAGTCATGAGACATGCCGGCAATACGCCTGATCTGAATGTAGAATTCCTGCTAATAACTGAGCGCCAACGCTTGTGTGATCGCATGAATAATTTGATAGACTTTATGTTCACACACACGTGCACAAACACACACACACACACACACACACACACAGTTATGCTTTGCAGGCTATGGGCAAAACTCAATTTATACTTTGCACTTAATATGTAATTGCAGAGGTAGTCATTCTGGGTACCAATTTCTCATTGTTTAATTGTCAATTGTGATTAGGTAATTGCACTCCAATTAGATGTTGCGTTTTATGACGAGGATCAGGGTGCAGTGGCAGGGAGCGAGAGATCTCTTGCTCTGTGTGTGCGGAGACAGCAAGGATTGTGCAATTTACCTCAGGAGACTTGACTAGGGTGCAATATTCATTCTCTCTCCTCCTTAATCTTCTTCTTCACCTGCAGCCAGAATCTAAGCAAGGCTGGCTGATGGAGTATAGATATTACAAAATATTAAAATCATAAAACACTTTTCTGTAGAGTGTATCATCAGTCTTAGGTTCTATTTTATAAAAATGTTTATGCACAATTGGTATTACTTAGTCGAACAGGTCTGTGATGACTTAGGCCTCCAGTTTGTTACTCACAGCTAATTATAAGTTAACATCTATTCTTATACCAGTCAATTCGTTCAGTCTCCTTGAATAACATACTGGGCCAAAAGTGTTTTCTGGAAATTAAATAAAAAAAAGTCAAGGTCATATTATATTTGCAAATTAGTCTTATGTAATCTGGCAGTAATTAGCAAACACAGAAGTCCTGTATAAAGAGTAGCAAACCTAGCCAGGTTTGGCCGGTTTACTGCAATACATTACAGAGCCTTCAGTTCAATGAATTGTTTGAAATTTCAAGTCCAGTCAACTTTATTTCTACAGCACTTTTTACAATGGAGCATTGTCTCAAAGCAGCTTTACAATTTTGGATTATCTTCTAATTTATAAGGCCAATCCCAAATTGAGCAAGCCTAGGGTAAGGTGGCAAGGAAAAACTCCCTAAATATTATAAGGAAGAATGCTTGGGAGGTCCAAGACTCCTCCTTGGCCGGCTTAGATGTTATATGCAAGAATGAACTAAGTTATCTTGTTAATTACTTACGTTCGTAGTAATAGTTTAATAAACAGAAACTACATACATATTAACAGAGAGAACATATTAAAAATATAATAATTAAACTAAAATAACAGGTAGACTAGCATTTAAGGGGCGACACGGTGGCTCGGTGGGTAGCATCGCCACCTCACAGCAAGAAGGTCCTGGGTTCAATCTCAGGGTGAAGCGGCCTGTGTCCTTTCTGTGTGGAGTCTGCATGTCCTCCCCGTGTCCGCGTGGGTTTACTCCTGGTACTCCAGTTTCCTCACACAGTCCAAAGACATGCCTGTTAGGTTACTTGACTACACTAAGTTGGCATTGACTTGAGTGTATGAGTGACTTGTCTTGAGATAACCTTGTGTATGAATGTGACCTTGTGTGTGTCGCTGAACATGGCCACTGATGCTGATAGTTAAATAAATGAAATATTAACTTAGTTTTGTAAGATTGATTGTTTTTCCTGCACTTTGAAATTTTGCAGCATTTAACAGTTGGCCGTATCCAGTGACTTACAACTCATGCAATCCAAGCAAATTTGAGCTTACTACCTTGCTCAAGGTTCCAACTGTTGCAACTTAGGACTTGCACCCTTGGACCTTCTTGCCAATAGTCCAGAACACATTGTGTAGTCACATGTTTTAAATAGCAGTGCTTTATTTACATTTTTATTATTTTCTTAATATTTTAAATAAATACTTTATCTACATTTGTTTAAATTACTTTATTTAAATTGTTGTTATAAAAAGTGTCATTAGTTCTAAATTATGTTAGGCTTGCTTTTTATTCAGTGCTGAAAAAATTTTTTATCAGCATTTTACAAACACAAAATTTGACTTTCAAATGTATTCAAGATTGGAAAAAGAAAATGAAGGTTAGGCCAGTATGGTTCTTAGTTTTTAAATGTTAGTGACACTGAAATAAAAAACAACTTTTAAATAGAACCTTCTCGAATCTGAAATGTGGGGGGCAACCCTGGTTTGTATCAGGTGACATAAGCAGACCCAGCTCCCATCCCAAGGAGTGCTGATACTTTGGAAAACCCATCTGGGGAAGCAGTGAGCCCACTTCTGGTGAGTTGTGGTCTGTCAGTTACAGAGTCGTGGTTACAGTTTCCTTGATGGTGAATCCCCAGAGTGCGCCTTCATGCAATCTTGGTTCCTGGCACTGTTAAGTCCAGATGGCTCTATATGGTTTCTGGTTGGTGTTTGTAGTCCAGCAGTAATTAGGCAACACAGAAGTCCTATAAAAAGAGTAGCATATAAAGCCAAGTTTGGTCGGTTTGGTCAGTAAAAAAGCCAACATATATTACTGAGCCTTCGGTTCAATTAATTATATCAATGTACCGAATATTTGTGTCAGATTTTCAAATGTAGTTTGTATTTCTTGTTTTTGTGACATTTTGAATGGTTGAATTTCACTTTCATTATTTACATCTACTGTACATCTGCAGCATTTAACAGTTCTCCTCATCCAGTAACTTACAACCAATGCAATCTAAAGCAATTGTGAGTTTACCTTGTTCAAGGTTCCCCAGTTTCCACATTGGTGTTTCCTCCCAAGACTCCTGAAACTCAGTGCTCGTCTGGGTGGTGGGTGAGTCTGTGTGATGCAGATCAAGGGTACCACACTAGAAGGTTTTGGTGACTGGACATTTTTGGTAGGTGGACTACTATAGTTCAGCAGTGACAATATAGAGTTGAAAAATTCCAGAAGCAATTATCATATGATTAAACTAATATATAACTGCATACTGTTCCTGGGTATCTTAGTAACCTTTTTGGATTCTTTGGTGGATTGTAAATATATATTTTGCCATTCTGCTAATCTTGCTCTCCTTGTCCATATCTACTCATTCTTCTTTCTCCAACACTTCTTTAATGGTGGGCAGGTAGCTCGAATCCTTTCTCGCTATTGTGGGAGACATAACTAACTGAGGTGCTTTTAAATTGTTTTGTTGCAATTAGAAGTCACGACAATCAGTGTGATCAGTCAGCG
This sequence comes from Ancistrus triradiatus, assembly GCA_025084515.1. NCBI lineage: Eukaryota > Metazoa > Chordata > Actinopteri > Siluriformes > Loricariidae > Ancistrus > Ancistrus triradiatus. The sequence goes on from JAJAGP010000159.1 coordinate 142,026, forward strand.
TTGACAGCCATTAGCCGCTTGGTTATAGCGAATTAACAGAGAGAGAGCAGCAAGTGATTCATTATCTCTGAGCTGTTAATGATGATCAGATGCATCACCTAATTAGAGACAGGCCAGAAGAGTGGGGGAAGGTCACCCAAGGAGCCACAAATCTCTCCCAGTAGAATGGGACAGTGAGGCTGCCTTTAGGACAGGGGGAGGTGGGCTCAGGGTTCAAGGCCAGAGGTAATGTGTGTCGCCATTGTATCACTGATCTCAGCACATGCCTTGTGTCACATCTTCTCAAAAGCTGCTATGTTTTAATATAGAATTCAATCTGATGTGAAGGATCATCCTTTATCCTATCCCAGAATGCCTTTAACCTTCACCCACCGTTTGAAACCTGACCTTTACAAAACATCTTTTGTTAGATCTGCTGTCTGTGTTTACTTTGCTTTAGGTCAAGGTCAGATTTTGTACTTTCTTCTTTGTCTATAGCATATATGCAGGTTTGTATTTGCACATAGGTCAAATGCTGATGAAAATCATCAAAAGTGCCTGTCTCAACCCACCTTATGGCCCATTTAACACTGTTGATGGAAGTGTAGGGAATTTATAATGCCTGCTCAGGTTCGCATTTCTCTGACTTAACAATATTTACAAAGTGCTGTCAAGGCAGTCTTTTTTAACAACGAGCCCTGCTTGCCATTAATTTCTAATGCCACATTACAACAGGTGCCGCTTGTGGTCATTAATTTGCTTTGGTTAAAAAATGGCACACAGATGAGCAATGCTCGCTGTCCTCGAAGTAATATACGCGCTGCCCAGACATGAATCCTTTCCCCAGAACGCCATTAAGGTGTGTGAAAAGCGGGGCGCATCTCTCCTGACAGCAATAATGCTTTGTTATTATTGCTCTGAACATATGCTCTGATCCACAATTTCGTGTTACGTTGCACCATCAGAATTATTTTCTGGGAGACCATAAAGACTGAGCAAGGCTGGATACCGGTCAAATGGTAAATACTGTCTACTTAAGTTGTTCACTTCTTAATATGTTGCAGGGAAGATGAAGAGAGAGAAAGTGGGCAACTTACTGTCTATTTGGCTATAGTGATACATTTGAATTCAACACTAACACACACAGAAGTATAAATAGCATGGAGACCAATGAAACAAACCAACTTGGAGTTTATTGTTATATTATAAAGAATATGATCCTTGGCCAGCATCTTTGCTCGAATCCTTTGAGCCTCATCTTGAATACCTCTCACGCTGGTTTTTCTTCATATTGCAATACATTTGATCCAGTAGCATATGGAGACAGCTTCCGTTCTTTAGCTAAATGTCAGGACATACAACAGTAAGATGGCGTACGTGCATACAGGGATTCCGGTGGCATTGTTATCACGTGCTGAATGTTGCAGTCACAGTGAGTGTGTCATGCTTGGGAGAATGGACAGTACAAGGGGAGGGCATAAGCACTAAAATGAATGTGAACCTACAAAAATAAAGCAAAACCTCAGTATAAACATAAAGCAAAGAAAGAGAAAAGCAGATTCAGTGAAACAGGTGGAGGGTGGTAAGAGGTCGAGGGGGGTATTAGGTGGGGGGTAGGGGGCAAAAGAGGTCATTGTCCCCTCAAGAGCAAATTCCAGTGCTCTCTCAATTTTGCATATATCATTTAAAAAAATGTTTTTACTTGAATGCACAGTTACAGAATGTATGCATTTGGTTGAAGTAGGTTCCAAACAAGAGCCCCTGTGACCCTTGACCTGCTAAAACCACAGATAAAGGTTGGTCAATTTGTATATCAGTCAACTCTTACCTTAAAGGTAGGCAATATAATCAATGATACCTGTGACCGCACAATCAAATGTACACATTACCTAGATAACAAAGTCTGTTCTAGATTATTATAGAACGCAAAGCTCATCTGATTCAGCTGATGATCGAAAGGGATTTATTCAGCTTTATCTATGAATAATGGAATGGAAAACTACTGAGAAGCTACTGCAATGATAAGGCAAAATTACTTAGTTTATGGCTGGTTTTATAGATGGCTAGTTGGGATTATGACGAAAACTGGCTGGAAGTTATGCAGGGAAACCGATGCAGGCACAGGGAGAATATACAAACTCCACATAGGCAGTCGCAGGGCCACTGTAACTCAACAGCACTAACCTATGCCACCCTATGTAGATTACTGTATATAATTTGTTATGAAAATCAATGTATTATATAAGCAAAATAGAAGTACAACCCCAAAACCAGAAAAAGTTGGGACAGTATGGAAAATGCAAAACTAAAAACACACACAGTGTTTCTTATATTTACTTAAAATGACTTTTATTTCATTGCAGACAGTATGAACCTGAGATATTTTATGTTTTGTCTGGTAATGAATTAAAAGAACTAATTCATGATGTGATTTCAAGCAGGCAATGTCAACAGGTGATTGTAATCATGATTTGGTACTGTCCTGGCAGCATCCAGGAAAGCCTGTGTCTTTGATGAGCAAAGCTGGCCAGAGGCTCTCCAGTTTATCAGCAAACGCACTAGAAAATTATTGATATGTTTAAAAACAATGTACCTGCACACTGTTATCAGCAACAAGTCCAAAAGTCAGGGTCTGTCATGGTATGAGGTTGTGTCAGAGCCCTTGATAAACATTATTTACACTTCGGTGATGGCAGCATTAATGCAGAAAAGTACATTGAGATCTTAGAACAACATGCTGCCTTCGAGTTGGCATCTTTTCCAGAGACGGCCATGCATTTTTCAACAAGACAATGCAAAACCATATGCTGCACACAATCCAAAGCCATGGCTACAGAAGAAGAGGGTACAGGTACTGGACTGGCCTGCCTGCGGTCCTGACCTGTCCCCAATAGAGAATGGGTGGAGAATTTTGAAAAGAAAAATGCGACAATGAAGACCCTGTACTGTTGCACTTCTTAAGACATGTTTGCAGGACAAATGGGACAAAATGACACCTGAAACACTAAATCGCTTGCTATCCTCTGTGCCAAACATACTTTGGAATATGTTCCAGGCTTGAAATGCAAGAATGGGTGTTTATTAACAAATGAAATGAAGTTGACCAGAAAAAATATGGACTTTCTCAGGTTAATTCTATCTGTAATGAAATAAAAGTCAAAGTAAATGTATTATTTTTTTATTAGCATTTTCCATACTGTCCCAACGTTTTCTTTTTCTTGAGGTTGTATTTTCACTAGTGGTCTCAGACTTTTGGCTCCCATTGTAGATGCAGACCAGTGGGGCCACTCTAATCCTGTAACCAACTTGTCAGGACCGTCTTCAGGTTAACAACCTAGCCATGACACTCCAACATTTACTGCGATATTTACATATATAATTTCTGGTTAAGCATTTCTAGCTGCAGCTCTGGCCTCTGGGTTTATCAGAGCGTCGACGACCTGCACAGCATGTCGGGGACCTCACATATGGCTCGGAGCATTCTACGTATCAGCGTTGCGAGCTCTGTTCCTGCCAGGTGTTTGTGGCATATTCCTTCTCTGTCATATGGACGCGTATATGTAAAAGGCAGGCAGGGTGCTTATCAGAGGCTGCTCGGAGACAGCTTGTCTGCCCCAGGGCCGCCATTTCACCCCTCTCTCTGGCTGAGTCTGTAGCAGTAGAAGGAAGAGCGGGCTGGAGGCACCTCAGCCATCGCCACGCGACTCGCTGGCATATGTTAACAGCAGCCGTGTCGCAGCACACAGGCGCATCATGCATATGGAAGGAGTCTTAGGTATATCAAAGTCACCATGCTTAAAAAGTGACCTGGGGTTATTGCTAGTGAAAATGAAATTACACAAGGTGGCACTCAGAGCCAGAGGAGTGCACTGGCGTCCCAATTTATGTGCCAGCGTGCAGGTTCATCTCTCTTTCATGGTCAGGTTTGCTCTAAATCTTACATTAGTGCCAACTTTGGGAATTCAGATTGGACATTTTTAGACTTTGATGCGTATTTAGGCGGAGTTTTGCAGAGTTATAAGTTTGACATGCTGCAAATTGGATGGTTATGGGGACGAGCTGTGCTCCGACTTTTAGAGGTTTGTAAAATTTCTTGGGCTTTCAGTGTTGCCTGTGACATTAGACGTTTGTGTGTTAGAAATATTGTAAAACAATCTTAAAATACTTAAATACTAAGCGATGAAATCCCAAAATCAATTAACTGGCTGCACATATCGGATCATGTCTCTCATACAAGTTTAATTTCCGAATCCCCTCTAAAATGGAAAACTTGTTCAACAGTAGTTTTGCTTAATCCTGACAGGCATCCTGTTTGTCTTTATGCTCTGCTAAAATGTTTCTTGGGACATAGCTGTGAGTGAAAAATGAAATACAATCATGGATCCAAATAAGTAGTAATTTGTTCTAGTTCTCTTTGGTTGTATTAGCATGCAAAGGCACTGCAGCTGTAATTTATAAAATGATTTAATGTTGACATACCTCTCTAAGTGTTTTTTGCCAGTGGCAGTTTGACAATTGAAATGAATGTTTTATGAAAAAGTTAATAGTGCCTGGGTTTTGCAGACAGTTTCAAATATTTAATCACACAAATGATATGAATTAATATGCAGACAGGGTTTAATGCATGTTATTTTTTTAAAATTAGATGTATGAGCACAGTGTTTTGAAATGAATATTGTTAGTGAGTACAAAATGAACGGTGGAACATTAAAGAAGGGATGTGACATGCTTCTCATAAACATCTCCCTTTGCTTCACGGGTGATGTGAAATGCCTGGGACATTAATATTTTTAGTTTTTTCTCTGCCTCCTTTTTTTTTTTGCCATTTTGCATTTTGCCAATTTCAGCATTCATGAAGTGATTAACTAGGTCACTGTAATTTTGCTTTCATTAATCCAAAAAGTTCTACCTTCACTCTGGGTCTGCTCTGATATTAGCCCACTCATGTTTTTAGTTTGTTGTCCTCTTGTTAGATACGCTGAAGAATTTAAACCAGATGTTATTTTTTTGGTTCATATCCTGCACTTAGCATTCAGATCAAAACTTGCTTATGAGCAAAGCAGCACCGAACGCTTTATGCAATAATTATTTGAATCACAGGGCTTCTCTGTATAGGCATAACTATTACTTTGATTTCCTTTGTGGATACAGTGTTATCCACATGCAATGCCTGCAAATGTTTAGCGACTTCAGTGCAAATTTGATAAAGACTAATCTGATAACCCTGCTGTGATACGTATGTGTAGTGTTATTGTAAGCACTCAGGCTCACTGTAGTAATGCCAGCACAGAATTTCGTTATCTTTAGAGAGCCAGGTATGTCTGTTTTGCACACTTTTTGATATATGCTATGGTGATCTCGCCTGTTGTTTTTGAAGTATGTTAACAAATAAGTCATAAGTAATTAAATCAGTGTTTGCTTGATTATAACAATCCCCATTAGAAGTTTTAAATGCTATATTATGTTCTAGCAAAAGCTAGCCACAGGACTGGTTTCAGGAGTGTTTCTGCCCTGCAATTAGAAAAGATTAAATGATTTTGTATTTTAACAATGTACTGCTGGACATAATAATAATAATAATAATAATTATTATTATTGGGGTTGTTCCTGCCTTGTGCCCTATACTGCCGGTTAGGCACCAGCTCTCCTGTGACCCTGTCCAGGATCGAGCGTATTGGAAAGTGAATGAATGAAGTGAGTGTATGACATTCATGACATCTTCCATATACAAACTGTGCTGCAGGTAAATACCACACAGCGTACAGTGTCAATCTTGAGTGTTAATATGTGCTACTCTCTGCCTAGCAAACTCTGGCTCATGTTGTGGGGCTTGAGCCGATGTTCATGTTCTTTAACTTGCGGTTCATATTACTGGCATCCATTTCAGTCATTCTGTTTAATCCCCAAACTTTATGTCAGAGTTGGTGGCACAGGTCATGGACGTATTTGTTCATTTGCTAATGGCAGTAGCTCTTTGGCTTAGTGCAAGGCTGTCACTGGCTACTTGGTGTGTGTGTGTGTGTGTGTGTGTGTGTGTGTGTGTGTGTGTGTGTGTGTGTGTGTGTGTGTGTGTGTGTGTGTGTGTGAGAGAGAGTGAGAGAGAAAATGAGTGTTTGTGTGATTGGATCTGCAGGTAGTGGCTGAGAGGGGGGAACATCAATATCTGCATTTCTCTCTCTCTCTCTCTCTCTCTCTCTCTCTCTCTCTCTCTCTCTCTCTTTTTCTCTGAGCACTTAGCCTTCAGTCAGCGTAGAATAATTGTCAATGAATATTTAACAAGGCTTCAGGAGGAAAGAGGACCATCTGAAAGGATTGCCGGTATATTATTAATATTGGAGGTGTTAGAGATACACTGTAGTCAGTGGACCAGAGTGTATAGTGGATTAGCAATTGAGCATGATGCAGTTGTGAATAAACTCATTTCGCTGCCCACACCAGCAGCTGCCTGTTTAGGAAAAATAGCTGTCTAGGAGAAATGCAGCCACTCTGCATGCTCACATTTGTCAGCGCCAGTGCTAAAAGTTTTTCCTAGGTTCTTCTAGGACAAAGATTTTGCTCGAAGTACAAGTTCTTCCTCCTGAATGTGCGCCTGTTTTTTTCCGCCTATATCCGTAATGCTTATGGCCAATCTGGTAAACATAAAGCTGTCATCCATGTTATGAAATATGAGCGGTGGAATTACCGTATCACGGCTGCTGATTTAAGATTGCCTCTCAGGTGAGACGCGCCGAAACGCATCCCATCACCTCCTCTGAGATCTCGCGCACTGCCAGAGGAGCCTTCTGTTCTCTCTCTCTTTCTCTCTCTCTCATTCTGTCTCTCTTCTGTCTTGAAGTGATATAAAATTATAATGTCTGCCCTCTGGATCTCTTCCTCCTGAAATCTGGCCAAAGCGCTGAAGCTGCATGCGCTAGCTGCCATGCATGAGAAGCAAAACAGGAGGACGCAAAAGAGGCTGAAGGGGAAAAATAAAACCCACTCATGAAATATTTCCAAAGCACTCAGGGTGGATAGAGGAAGTGACATGCTAGCTCTCTTCTTTGGCTGTATGTATATCTCCCAGGTGGAGTATATGGTGGAAAAAAGCCCATCTTGTGCTGTGTGGCTCTTTGATAAGCCATAATTATGTCTCTTCAGCATTCACAGCCAGCAGGGACAGATGCTGGAACTGGTAAAAGATTATACTATGTAGAATCAGGACTGGTGATTAGAGCAGACTGTTTCTGCCTGGCCTGTTTTGGATGATGTCAGTGTAAGCTCGGTGATGAGGCAGGTTGCCATAGTGTGGCTGATGCATATCTGTAAACATAGAGAACAATGTGTGTAAAACACTTACTTATAAGTTTTTAGGTGGAATACATGTTTTACATGAGAAAAATATATCTAACTCACCAGTGTGGAGAACTGGGTTTGAGTCCCTGAAGTGCCTTTGGGCCAGGTCAGGTATCACAGGCATGATTAGCCATGTCTGAAGGAGAGGAGGTCAAATGAAGGGATCAACCCCCCGGTGCTGCACCAATGAACCTTACCTGGCCAGCAATGGACTCTCATCATGTTCAGGGAGCTCTTTCTCCTGCCTTCAATGATTTCCATGCTTCAGACCAATGCCCAATCCAGTACAAACAGGGTTATAAAGCAGTGGATAATGTGTTGTCTTCAAGATGGTCTTTAATGAATATGTAATATGGACATTTCTCTTGTAACTGGGTGCAAAGTACAGGACAGGGCCGATGCAAATAGATTTACTATTAAGTTGCAGTGTTATTTAACCAGTCATATCCATAATAGTGTGCATGCATGTTTTTGGACTGACAAGAATGAATGTTAGGTGCTAATCTAATGCAAAATTTGCATCAGGGTTGCAGTTATGGTGACACAGAAGCGAGGGGCACTGCAGTAGTGGCTAAGCGGGTAAGGAACGGAACTATCTAGGTTCTGTTTGAAATGAGACGATGGTCAGGTTTGAGTATGGAGGCCTCGTGGTGAGCATTTAAACCCTGCCTTTGCTGTGGAACAACACTCTGCCCCAACTGCTGGTGTGATGGATGAGGATCTACAGGCCCAGCTGCAACTTCTGTGGGTCAGTGTGCCACTGGATACCATACGGAACCTGTTTGCTTCCAATGCCCAACTGTATCCCATCTTGTATCCAGGCTAGAGGCATGTAATCACTTAAATATATCATCATTACATTCATACGTATAAAGTTTCATTAAATTCCAGCAACTCATTCTCCGTGAGTTATATTTTTTGTCAACAACTGTACACAAAAGTCAAGAATGGACATTGAACCCTACTGTAACATTTTCTTGGTGGAGGGAATAATCATGAAAAACATTTTTTACAGAATAAAAATAGACATTTGTCCTGTTAATGCCCCGTGTTCAGCTTTAGCAATTTCTTTTTCAGATGTAGATTCCTCAATGGCTCCACTTTTCTCCAAAACATAAAATAGGTGAACTTTGTGTAGTACAGGAGGATTTCCTTTTAACCTTGATATACATCCAAATTCTTTTTTTTGTTGTGAGAATTCTGCATGACAGCCTAGACCCCAAATGGGCAAACCATTGGCAAGGGTGGCAAAGAAAATATCAGAGAGACTAATAAGGAAGGAAATGAGAGGAACTAAACTCAAATGGGAGTCATGTGTCAATTGCACAATTGTTCGTCATATATCTAGTGAAATATGCTAATTAACAATTTGTGCATCTATTCAGTGGCACATTAAAGCTGCACTCTTTACTTGATACCTGATTTGACAGTAAATCGACAAGTGTCACACACTGACTGAAACTAACCACTTTATATTGAGCCATAGTGCACTCCCACATGCCCTTAATGGAAACAGTTTATGATGAGACGGGGTGGATAGCCAGCATGAATAAGAATCATGTGAATACAGAAATGGCAGCACACAAACATGCAGAAAATGATTTGCCATATGGGTTTTGCTAGATCTGATTCTGCATCTGGTCGTCTAGTCGATATCCTTGCTGGAGCAAAATGTCTAAAATGACATGCACGTGCTAATCATTTTAACACGTGCTGATAGTGTGTCCGTATATCTGGCTTTAAAGAAACAGATGACAGAACACATTGCGTTCTATTGCTTAAACTCCACTCTTTATGAATAGAGACTTGAAACCAAAGATCAAAATAGAGAAAACCGGCACTGAGTAACAATGACAAATGTATAGCCATTTATAACATTACTGTCAAAATATATCACCTTTTATCCGTTTCCAATAGCGCTGGTCGGCCCATGCCAATAATAGCTTGGACACTTCCACTCATTGCGAATGCACAGTTTATCATTTTCCCATTAGATCTCACCCTGCTGAAGCCCTTTGCTTTTTCAAATTGATGAAATTCATTACGGCACCGTGGCAGTTACAAATGATGGAACACCAAGCACCTTGGACCTGCTGGACTTGTTGTATTTTATGGCTCATCTGTGATATTGTAACTGAGTGTGTGATAGTGTCCTTGAACAAATATATGAGTAAAGCCCAAGGAGAGTTTCATGTAGTCCTGTGTGGTAGATCTCTTTGAGGAGTGCAGTGCTGCTTCATGTTCAGCTCCAGTGTAGTTCATGATGTCCCATGGGTGTGCTGGTGCCGGTGTGTGTGTCCGTCCTCTGTGATCTGCTTGTGCTGGAATTGTGTCTGTAGAGGAATTGTGTGCTGTCGAGCTTTGACAGGTCAGTGCCACAGGTTTGCTTTGAGATATAAACTCAGAGACTGGAAAGCACCATCCTTCAACAAAAATATTAATCTCAATGCAGTTTTACAGGATTAAAAAGCATGATGTATGTGTAAACGCTGACCTGCTTTTCAGAAATAATGCACTCTGTCTTTTTCCAGCTCTGCTCCCTCCCTGTTTACCATATTACAGAAACAATCATTTATCATGGCACCAGTCATAGGATTACATCACACTGTCGTGTCCAAGCCAGATAACACACTGGGATTTCAAAACTGGTGGGAAATATGGCAAAAAATGTCATGTTTTGAAACGCATGCAATGGTACAACGGCAATTTTCAACGATATTTTAATTTGAGTTCAACAGCTCAGCGTTTTTCATTAATAAAATGTATGCAGTGTCACGACCATGTCACGCCCGCAGTACCATTCCCAGCACGCTTCCCTCCTGCCACGTCAACCACTCCCTCGTTCTGTCCAGCCTACTGATCATGTGCATCATTTCCTTATCGGTTCATCGATATCATAGACATTTAAACGCATCTCTTTGACTCTCACCTTTGCAAAGTTTCATCGTCCCTGCAGCGGGCCTGACCTTGATTCAGAGTATTAATCTGTATTCTTGCTACTCCTTAACTGGGTATGAACCCTGCCTGCACCTGGTCTCTGTTTACGGTATTGTGTTTTGGATTTCCTGCTTGATATACTGTTTGTTCTGGTTATCGACTTTGGACTGGGATTTGGATATCGATTCTGCTTTGCTCTTTTGTGCCTGATTATCCTGTCGCCCTGGTTTTGTATTCTGGACTGTTTATAGACTCTGCCTGGCCCTTAGGTGCCTGTTTGACTGCCTAATAATGCGCCTTGTGTTCTTCATTCTGCATCCCCCTCAAGATTTCTGCTGGATGTGATAGAAAATTTCACCACTTCAGAGATGGCAGAAGCTGAGGACACAACATTGGTCCTCCAATCTGAGCGCTATACCTCCAGCGCCTCTTGTAGGCACGTCATCCAGCTTCCAGCAGCCTTTCTTCCTGGTCGCTCTACCTAAAAAATGTAACAATGACCCAGACCGCTGCCAGAGCTTCCTACTGCTATGCTCACTGTAATTTGGCTAGTAGAGACTCTGCGGGCAATGTGCTCATAGTCTCTTTGCTCACCATTTGGTACCTCTGTCATGACCCTTTCATGTTGTGACAGTGGACTGATGTCCAGTGGATACAGGTATTGTCACCCAACCAACCCTCCACATGGATGTCTCCAGCTTGGCAGAAGTGAGACTTGAACCCTGGACCTTCTGTTCCATAGTCCAGTACCACCACAGTCCCACACTGATCAGGGATTACGGCAAGGTGTGGGAACTCCAGGAGCGGCCACAAATTACCTTCATCTAAGAGTTACTAGGGTTCGCCAATTTTTTTGGGGGGCCTTTAGCTCAATAGTTGCTCCACTCGCTGCACTATGGAAGGGTAAGCCCCACAACCTCAGTCTCACTCCTCAAACCCAGGCATTTTAACAGTTAAAGAAGGCATTCTCCAGTCTTTCACATTGATCCATTCATCGTGGAGACAGATGAATCTGATGTAGGTGCCGTTCTCTCCCAGCAACGGCGACTGTTCCCCGTTGAACATAATAACTGCATGACAAATTGGGAGCTACTGGTCATTAAGTTAGCCTTGGGGGAGTGGAATCACTGGCTCAATGGACCAACCAAGAGCTAGGCAAGTTTCTGTGCATCTTCTGCAGAGAAGATGGAAACCAAGCAGCAATGGAGTTGCTGGTAGACTAGGAGGGCTATGGTCACTCGATAAGTAATGCTGCTGGGTCCCAGTCTACCACTTCCTAGACCCTGGACAAATCTAGTCCTTTTATGTGGATCACCAGATCACCCGGGCCCTCGGCCATGTGGTTGCTTATGATCCATTTATGTGTGAGATCCCCATGCATGTTGGTCTCTGTGGATTCTTTGGGGGGTTTGCAATGTCACAATCACATCATGCCGAACTACATTTCCCAGCATGCTTCACGTCATCTGCTCCCTCATTATGATTCGCCAGTCTACTGATCGTGTTTTCCGGTTCCTCATCAGTTCATTGCTATCAAGGGCATTTAAACGCTGCTGTTTCACTTTAAGCATTATTCTGTATTTTTGCTACCATTTACCGTGTATGAATGCTGTCTGCTCCTGGATTTCCTACTTGATATACTGTTTGTTCTTGTTACAGCCTTGGACTGGTTTTTGGATATCAATTCTGTCTTGCGCTTTTGTGCCTGATTATCCTGTCACCCTGGTTTTCTATTTTGGACTCTGATTCTGCCTAGCCCTTTGGTGTCAGTTTGGCTGTTTAATATAGCTCCTTGTATTCAACTTTCTGCATCTGCCTCCAAGTTTCTGTCAGATATGACATGTCGGGAGAAATGAAACTTGATATGATATTGGTTCATACTTTTGGAATAGTGATACGATCAAAATTCAGAACACAAATCAGGTGGTTGGACACTTACCTTTAAAACTGTAAAAAAATAGTTTTAAAAGAAATTGTTTAAATGAATAAAAAATATATGGTAAGGTGCAGAAGTAAGCATGCCCTGGGCAGGATGACAGTCCACTGCAGGGCTGGGTTGGGGTTGCTGTTGCATCACTTTTGGGATGATCTCCTGACCAGTCTCTGCTAGGACTGAAGGCACCACTGGGACTAGAACCAGGGTCTCTGAGGTGGTGGGCTAGGAACGCTTCACGGCATATATACATTTTCAAAAAGTATATCATAATTATAGAAAGATGTTATAAAATCATATTACAAGATCTATTTTCCTATAATGGGCTGTGTGCGCAAGCAAGTGAGAGAAATCTCACTGCTATGAATCACACTTGTAGATGGCTACAGTCAAAGATGAGGGACACTGTCCCTATCTGCCACACACACAGACTGGTTTATATACTGGCCGCTTCATAAGTGACATCTGTAAACTTGCTAAGTCATACAGTTATCAGACCAGTCAATCAATTGGCTGCATAATCTCAGGTCTGCATAAACAGGTCAAGCACTTCAGCTAATGTCACTCTCAAACATATAAAAATGTGATGTATATGACGTTGATTGTGGCATTGATGTTGATGTGGGACAGGAGGTTTAAGTATTTCAGAAACAGCTGATTTCCTGGTATTTTCATGCACACATTTTCTTAAGATTACACAAAAGGTGTGAAAAACCAGACACTAGACAGCAGAGAAATTGGAGGAGAATGGCCAGGTTTATTCAAGTTCACTGCAAGTACATGGAAAAAAACTCTTTACAGCATTGCTGATCAGAAAAGCATTTCTAAATTGATGATCCTTGAGGTGGATGGACTACAGCAGCACAGGAGGCACAGCGGTTAGCACGGTCACCTCTTGCATCCTCGGTTCGATCCCGACCTCGGTCGCATGCCCTACCTGTGTCTGCTCGTGTTTAGTCCAGGTGCTCCGGTTTCCTCCCGCAGTCCAAAGACATGCATCAGGTTAATTGAGTACGCTAATTCGGCCCGATCTGATGATGTAGTAACCTTATGAAGTAACCTAGTGTCTGTCACAAATAGCCCTTTATGTTAAAATGCGATGTAAAACCAACCAACCAACCAACGAAAGAAAACAATAGCACAGGACTAAATCAAGTTTCAACCCGTCAGCCAAAAGGATTATTGAAATCGACAGAAAACCGATTCACCTTAAATTACTTACATCATCCACTTTGCCTTTGTTAGTTCAAGCTCTTTCACATCACATTTACAAACTAAGCACTGATTCTAACCGTATGACGGTATTCTGTGTGTAGATGTTTTTAAAACAGCCACGCATGTACAAACATACACACATTGTATTATTAGAAATCACTGTTATAATCAAACGCATCCATTCTGGTCATCTTTCCGAAACTGTCCTGCAAAAAAGAAACGGATTTCGTGTCTACTGACTTTGCCAAGCATTATTTGGCAGAGTGACTTTGATTTTCTATGTTGTTGGACTCTACGCTGACAATAGACTGCGGTTGTCAATATACTACATCTGTTTATATGGTGGGAAGACAGCCTAGAATGTTAAACACAGTTTATCAAAAACATTTCGCTTTCAACAATAGGCAGTCCGCTCTCTGTCCATGCGACAGCTTACTTTGAATTACACTTAATTGCTTGGAATTACACAAAATGCCCTGTGATTATTGCTAATTTTCCCACAACACATTAACGTTTTCATACCACCCGTGAGGAGAATAAATGAGTAAGACTGATCTCATTTTCTAGTTTTCAGGAAAGCGCTGGAATGATACATCAGCACTGGCTCACAATTAAATACAACTAATTTGATTCTGGGTTTGCAGCTACATTTACTACAAAACAGCTTGGATAGCAGTAAAGGGTGCTGCAAAATTTGTGAAAAACACAAGCAAGAGTCTCAGTTGTAAAACTACCATTCTAAAATGAGACAGTCTAAAATGTCAAAAAATGCAAGCGATATCCATCTGCTCTAGAGCCTGCTGAGATTGTGCTCTGAGTGCTAGGTTTCTGCAACTTGCTGTTTTTCATATGAACCCTCTTCACAAACCATATTTGATTTCATGCGTAATTAGTTTGTCCGCGAGGTTCAGCGTTGAAGCCAATATGCATTATAGCAATAGCCCAGTTCCACCCCAGCAGCCAGTGGGAGCTCATTTCCTATAACCCCCTGCTCACCTTCCTGGTATGGACTGTATGTTTCTTTGGCAGTCTTTGGTGTCTGACAGAGGCTCTGCTTCTCAGATTGAATTGGCACATTTAATTAGGTTTTAAAATGATATTTTAATTAAATATCAAGCTAAGCAAAAAAGGGGGTTTCAAAATAATTAATCAAACATCAAAAATGTTAGGTCCTTTTTTTCTCCCCTGCTTGAGCAGCAGAAAAAAGTGCGAAGTGTTATTTAGGTGTCTTAGAGATTCAATCTAATTTAATTCACTCCCCTTCTCTAAATAAACAATTCTAAAACCTTTCTTCATCTGGGGGGAGTGGAGATGATAGAGGTAATCAATATTTCTAGCATTTTAATTAAAACCGTTAGTGGAATAAATCCATTTAATTATCAGTTAATGGAATACAAGGTCATTTACCTGACAGCAACTTTGAAGGTGGCGTGCTGCTATGACTGAGAGCGGCGCGAAGGTGTCAGAGCCATTTAGGTGCTGTCAGAGCTCAGCTTAAGATTCCCCTCAGTACGTGAACCCCTCCTCCTGCCCGGGCTGCCTTCTGCTGCCTGCCTTAGCAACACACACACACACACACACACACACACACACACACAGAGCAGGGTGTTTTTAGACAGGCCATTTACAGCTCATAACCACAGCTAATGAAGACCAAGGTCATCAGATGGTGCTGTATGTGGTATATGACTGTGTATGTGTGTGTGTATGTATGCATGTATTTATTCCAGTGTTGTGTATTTGGGCTTTGATACTACTAATAATGAGACAACAATAGAACAATCATTTACTAGACTAAATGTAGGATGGGGCATGTCAGTTTCCTGTGCTAAGCGTGAGGTAGTTTGCAAATTGAAATAAGGCATTGGTAAGGCTTGTGTGTGTGTGTTGCAGTAGGAGCTTTTAGAGCGTGGAAGTTGGAGCAGGATTTCTCTTAGAAACTTTCTTTCAGGCTGTGTTCTCTGGAGCTGAAGGAACAATACTCTGCTGGCTGGCCCAGCTCTCTCCATCTGGAACAAATACAACAAATAATAAATAGAGATACAATGGGGCAGAGAAATCGAATTTAACTTGGCCTGAAGCACTTACCTGAAATGTGCATATAATGGTCTCAGGCATTCGTCATTGCGAATGGTTCGGGAGTTTTGTCCTACTGTTAATGAAATAGTAAACTTGGCTCCGCATGCAGCGTCCGACTTCACGCATCGATCTCAGCAATTGCTTTCTTTCTCTTATTACTGAAATCAATTTCTTTCCATGATTGCCACTAGGAGCATTTAGAAGCACTTATTTCATGCAAGGCATTCTACTTCCTGTCTGCTGTTTTTAGACATGTCACAGTCATTATAACACCTGCAGTTCTACATGCATGCACCTTTTGTGGGAAATGGGGAACATTAATGTTTTCTCGAACATTGAAATGTGAATCAGATTTTTAGGGTAGTACCAAAATAACAACCGCAGTTAAACTTAATGTATTACAGTATAACATATATTTGTTTTTTAATGCTCGACTAAATATACATTTTGTATATATATACAAAACAATCACGTTTGTATATTAAACTTGTCTGTTACTTCATGTTATTTCCCATCACTGCTGGGGCCTGATTGGCATGTCACATACAGACACAGGTGGCTAAGCCTTAGGAAGAAGAACCCACACCCAGCCTTGCAATGGAATTGGCCCGTCCTGTATATCTGCTATATACAGTATATTTGTCCTGTCAAGTGTATTTACATTTACATTTACAGCATTTAGCAGACGCCCTTATCCAGAGCGACTTACAATTGATAGTCTTACAATCCAAGCAATTGTGGGTTAAGGGCCTGGCTCAAGCTTGACAGAGGTGGGATTTGAACCCTGGACCTTCTGGTCCATAGTCCAGTACCTTACCCGCTAGGCTACCACAGTCCCTAGTATTTTCCTGCATTAATCACATTCGCAGCTATATGAGTGGATAATAGGTGCTTCAACAGAATGCATTCAGTACTTTTGAAGAATTCATTCAACACAAAAAACAGAACAGCGATTACCAGAACAATACCTTTTTAATGGAAAGTATTTATGTCTTTAGGTACTTTAATTAGAAACAGCATGTGCAGGCTGTTATCTTGTGTGCCAGGCATGTTGTTAAGCCATATAGTTACTCTTGTCTGTCTCGTTACGGTGTCCCACAGAAAGGAGAAAAGCCATATAAGGATGTGTCTTAAATCGTTTACAGTTCTGTTCCGTATTGGCTAATAGTGCTATTTATAGTACAGGTATGTGCCGTTTAGCATCCATCCGATTAACCTCCATTTGCTTTAATCGCCGAGGTCTTGAAAAATATTATACATTTTAATAGGGAATAAAAATCTGTCTTTTAACTCCAGATGCAGTGGCAACGCTGCAAATGGCAACACTCCCCGAAGTATGATGGTACAGTGATTCTGTGTATCCTACTAAATAATGCCAACATGCATATTTTTTACCTTATTTTATTCAATATTTTATTTTCTGTTATTTACTTATTTGCTGCTTTTTGGGCTATTGCTACGTACTTGTTCGATTATATGAATTAGTATCATTTATCATCTAAGCCACTCAAGGACAATGGGTCCCTTTTTGAGTCTTGGTCCTCCCAAGGTTTCTTCTTTATAATGTTTAGGGAGTTTTTCCTTGCCACTGTCACCCTGGGCTTGCTCAATTTGGGACTGGCCTTAGATATTAGAAGATAATCTAAAATTGTAAAGCTGCTTTAGCGCTATAGAAATAAAGTTGACTTGACTTGACAGTATAGTTCTGTACTAAACTCTAATTACCGTATTTTACTTAATAAAGACTCCAGATTACTATGTTAATTGCTTATTTATATACTGGAAGTGTATCATTAGTGTTCTGTTGTGCTCTGGCGCAATGCGTTTTGCTTCTTTGGCAAAGCCGGTCAGACAAGCCAATCAACGCTGTGAATCCATGGGCAGAGGTGGGAGTTAAAGGGCAGAAGTCAGTTATTCACTTGAAAGCTCACAACCTCGTTTGCTCACGTTCCCACTAGAGAGTGTTCTAAGTCGATTGATGTGTTTAGTGACTTTTTGCACAAGTTACTCATGTTTGTGTGTATGACCTTTTACCTACTTATTTGTAACAAATTGTAAATGGTGTTCGTAAGTATGTGCCTGTCCTATTGTAAGTAGTACTCCTTTGCTTGTCACCCACTACCTGTATATTCTCTATCACCTATAACTATATTAACTGGCTAACATTGACTTGTTGAGTCTCTTTTTCATCTAGGTGAACATGCATGTTGTTCATAATACTGTCTATCAGTGCATGTCTCAGAGGTATCTCTGCCACATTTACAAATCGTCTGCCTGCAGTTGTCTCGTGAAAACACCCTTTAACATTACAGTTAGCTAAAAAGATTATGTGACTATGGTAATGTCTATTTCGGTCAACATCCTGTTTCACAGAACATAATGGGGACACTAAACGGTGCATAGGTGTATATGGAATGAGAGGAATAGTGGTTAGTGGTAGCTAGTGTGGAATGTGGTAGGTACTGGACTTTGGACCATCTAGGGTTCAAATCCCACCTCTACCAAGCTGCCACTGTTGGGTCCTTGAGCACGGCCCTTAACCCACAGTTGGATTGTAAGACTGTATCAAGTCGCTCTGGATAAGGGCGTCTGCTAAATGCTGTAAATGAAAATGTTAGGGGACCATGTTGCACCTAGGTGTCTTACATGGTGAAGTAATGAAAATGTGCTTTTTAAAAATGGGGGCCGTTATAAGATCATTTTGACAGCCTTCTTAAATACCTACATGTGTTTGTAGAATGTAGGACGTTCCACTCTTACTTTTACTTTCTCAAATCTCTGCTGTGCGAGGTTGCTGCTAATACACCGGCCCAGTGCTGCGAATTGTATTCTTGCCAGCACTCTAGCCAGAAGAGTATAACACAGTGCTATCTACGTGAGCCTGTTTACTCATTTTCCCTAACCCACTTTGAAATGCAACCTGCTTTTAAGTTGCGCCCCCACCTCAATAAATCAGCTTTCTGCTCCTCGACACCCAAAGCAGGTGCGCAGAGGTAGCAAGCTTCCTCTGATTTAGAATTAAGATCAGATTTTTATGTTGCTTAATTATTTCCTAATTAGTTTGCATGTTAATTAAAATGGTGGCTAATGTTAATTACCTATATTAATGGATTCTCATGTAGCACCTGCCTGAAGCGCTTGGCTCGGTGTTCAAAATATCTTCATCTAAGCCGATTGGTGCACGCCGTCTAGCTTTGTTGAAAAGCAGAGCAGAATTGAAGTCAGGGGATTTTTGAAGCAAGTTGCTCTGAAGTCGTTTCCCCTGATGAATTTGTTTTATTTCAGCTTTCTTTTAAGAAATGCAAGGAGAAGGAGAAAACAGCGGTGTCTTTGGACATTAGGAGGGAGTTTGAAAGCCGGTTTGAAGTCACTAACTCGTATTTAATATCACAAGAATCCCTCTAGTATTAGAAATCTGATAACGTGTATCCAGTTTGACATTCTTGCCGCACACCCAGTCTGATTGCTCAGCATGCATGACCGAGCTCAGCAAGCCAACACATATTTAAGTGATGCTAGTCAGTATTAGATTGAAAATGATGATCACACGATCGATCTCAACCCCTCACCCAACTAATCTATAACGCGAAGTCCGCCTCAGTCCTCCTTGTCTCTTCCTCCTCGTGGGTCTCCAGGTGTTTAGACTTTGGAAACAGGGATCAGCGATTAAATGTCACCTTTCAGCAACAACGTTAAATACGAAGCAGCAATTTAGCTCCTAGCAATTGCTAATTTCACGCCCTGATAAATGTTGCAGCAGCTAACGCTTTCAAACGGCCTCAGATATTTCTTAAAGGGGAAGGAGCACAGCAGGTAAATCACTGATCTGTTGTTCTGCGGGGGCTGAGGAACTGCCTCGTGCTTTAATGTCAAGGTCAAACGCATTCTTCATGTTGTTTTGCTCCAGCCAAATGGAAGGGGTATGTTGTAAGGCATTTCAAAGAATGCAATCTAATTTCAGCCTCAGTTGTTTGCTCTGAGGGATTGTTTAATACACCCTAAAAAATTAAGCATGTAGAACATTTGTCACCGGTGACACAAAACGCAAATTACAGTTTAATAAATTTCAGGTAGACATGCATTGTGTCATCGCGCACACGGCTCAGAAAACAATCCTCTGGCTTGACAGTGTGCCGTTTTGTGGGCAGTATAGATAGCTGCAGAAATATGGCCTTCAGTTTTAACTGCTCACATAATCAAATTTGATGAAGCAGCCAAACAACTGCTTATGAATGTGCTTATATCAGGGCCTGTTTAGCTGCGGCAGCCTGATAAGCATGAGGGACTAAGAGGAACTTCTGTCTAACAGCAATGTAATAATGGCCATTATTTTGTCCCGTAAAGGCCTATGATTCATGCCTGGAGACGGCACATCATCATAAACCAGTCCTTACTCCGAGTGATTGGAAAGCAGTAGTTTTTAAATGAATGTCAAGACCCGATTTCTTTGTGTTACCAAGTAGGGAACTCACAGAACACAGAATTGGACTGATGTTGGACATAAATGTACCTTGTTTCCTTTCTGTTTGCTGAAATGACTTACTTCCTCAGCAGAACCAGATTTTTTTTTTAAAGGAAAGTCCTTGCATGTCTTGCATTGAGTTTTGTGAAGCCAAAGGTTTTCTATGGTACGTGTGAGTTTATGAGCTGCTTTGATAGAACTCTTGCTCGTTTATGACTGCTGGCACGAACACACACAACTCCCGGCTGAATTGATTTTCAGAGCATGCCTGCGTTGCGCTGCGCTCCGATACCGCCTTGGAACATCAGGACGAGTCTGATGGGAGACATTTCAAACAGGCCAATGTATGTTCAGGCTGGTTGGAACACCAGAGTTGGAGGGGGGGAGAGCAACACGAGACTTCCCACCGTTTTCAATCTTGCCATGATGCTCCATGCATTCTGAGAAGATGATAAAGAAATAAACAAACCATGTGTTTGGTCACATTGCTTAAATATCCAGTTTAAGGAGAAGCCACAACCCCCTGTGCTGCCATTCTCGCTGTCGCTATTGCTCACCAGAGCCACATACTTTTCCTTGTTAATTTATATAGCTCCCCAAATGCTTCCTTTGACGTGATTACCCCGTTTGCATTATGACTGCCGTACTCTAAGGTTTCCTCGTTCCTTCTCAATTTTGCACGGATGATTTTAATGTTATAGTCTTGTGCTCTGCTTGAAAGATCAATGACTGTCTTGTCAGTTCCTCCAGTGGAATTTATAAAGCCTGACCTGTGGTGAATTACTGAAAATACTAAGCATGTCAGGCATTGTGGGTTCATTTAATATGTCAGTCACATTTATTGACTCATCATTTTGACTTTTACTAACTCTATCCATCCATTTAAAATGCTTTGCATGTGCTGTTTGTGGAAGAAGCCTTTTTCTACTTATTTCTATTTGCCTTTGTTTCTCAGGCCACATTATAAAGTACGGTACATCCGTGTAATCACAGGATTTGCTCCAGGTCCTATTGGTTGCGAGATACATTATAAGTTTATTATTCATCTTGAGGTTTATAAAAATCAATTTCAATCCCAGGTAGAAGGAAACTTTCTCACCACGCTTTGAACTTTACAAACTCTAAGAACATCTGATATCCCCACTAATATTGACAATAGTTGAAGAACAACTGCTGGGAGCCACCACTGTTTAGAGCCAAGTATATACATTATTAATGTTTAGCCTACATTTAATTTCCTCCTGGCCTGATATGTGAAGGTCTATTGTAATTAAAGCGGTGTGTGAAGTCAGAGGAAAGGAAGTGATGATCAATGGAGCACTCTCCCGGCATTTGAGTGACATCTCCAAATCCCAATAGATGGAGAGCCACACAAGTTTCAAGGGTGTCATAAAAATTGGACTCGCATGAGGATAAAAACCCTAAAATGACTTCTGAGCAAACCCACATAACTCACACATTAGGAGCACGTTTCAAATGATGTACATTTATATTGACTCCTCTGTATTACTGGTTGTTATCGACGGCAGAAGAGATTTGAGATTTTTCAGCAATTCTGTTTGAAAGGGGAGCGGCGAAAGATCAGATGAGGGTCATGAGAGAATCAGCTGTAGAGTGCTGCTTCATAGAAATTATTTTCTATTCTGCTTGGTGATCAAGTCTTACCAGCCTTTGTGTTTCTGGAGAGACATGATTGTTAGCTGCCCAGTTCATGCTGTATATTATATCAGTACACAGGAAAATCATTATACAGCCAGTGTGCTTTTCTCACACCATGAACATAATGATACAGGCATATTTGGTTTAAATGTTTTATTTCATTACACTATTCATTCAAATCAATCATAGAAATTAAAGTTATATTTAGCCATGTCCATTTGGTCATCTTTGATATGAAAAGATAAAGCACTGAGTATGGGCCAGTACCTATATTTTGCCAATATGTATACAGTGGTACCTCGGTTCTCGTTGTTAATTCGTTCCAGAAAGCTTGTCGAGAACCGAAAGTGACGAGTACTGAGCTAATTTTTCCAATAAGGAATAACGTTAATTGACTGAATCTGTTCCAGACCCCCAGAAAATCCACTGTATAAGGCATTATATGCATTTCTGGAGTTGTATTGTACAGGTGCTCTCTGAATTATGATGGGGTTACATTTAGACAAATGTTAAACGTATCATCAACTGAGGAGTTTAACGAGTATTTGGTAGCGTGGTCTATTCGTTATGTAGTGGAGATATGGAAAGGTTACTGTGATAAGTAGATTAATGTTTAAGACACTTACATTAACCTACATTTGGCCAAATTTATTAACACAAAATTATTCGTTTCGGCTGAAACGAGGTGCGCAGCTCGAATAATACAAGTTTAAGCAGTGCACCAGGTACCGAGCAAATGACACAAACCGAGAAAATGTTTTCTAGTCAAAATGTGTCTTGAACTGAATTCAGTGAGGTGTTCGAGAACCGAGGTACCACTGTATTCTTAAAAGCTCACTCTCTACAAGCCAACTGGTGGCAGAGTGGCTTTGTGGGTAGCATTGTCGCCTCACAGCAAGAAGGTCCTTATTTCAGTGACAGGGTGGAGTGGTCTGGGTCCTTTCTGTGTAGAGTCCGCATGTTCTCCCTCCCCGTGTCCGCGTGGGTTTACCTTGGGTACTCCGGTTTATTTACATATATATATATATATATATAGACAAACATGACTAGTCTTGATGTAGCCTTGTGTATTGTGTATTGATGTAGCCTTGTGTGTGTCACTGAAATGGCCATTGATGCTGATAGCAACATTAAATAAACAAAAAAACAAAACTCTACAAGCAACAGCTGAACAGCATCCTATAAGACAGTTTGTTCTGTGTATCACTCTATAAAGTATGTCACTCCAATCAGTCTGTATTTTAGGCCAGTCTTGACCCTGGTACAAGTACGTAGTACTGGATTGGTACATCCCTAGCTACATGATATGGCCAAAAGTATGAAGACACACCTTCTAATCAGTGTCTGTTATTTCAGCCACACTCACTGCTAATATAAGTTTCTAATATGAAACATACAGGCATGGAATTTACATAGACAAACAGTGGCAGGAGACTGAGTACTATTGGACACCTCAATGACTTTCCATTTGGCACATTTTTGGCCCACCTTTATGCACTTCTCTACTAATACAAAGCCCATACAGAAACAGTTTGCCAGCTTTGATGGAGAACTTGACTGGCTTGCACAGAGAAATGACCATAACTCAATCAGACTCATTTGAGAGGAATCAGAATGCCAGCTGTAAGCCAGGAATTATTATCCAAATTGGCGCCTGACCTCTCAGTCATATTCAAAAGGCTAGCGGAAAGAGTGAAGACTGTTGTAGTAACATAGAAGGGGCTTACTCCATACTAATACCCATGTTTATGGATTTAATTTTTGTGTGTCCCTAAACATTTGGCTGTATCAGGCTTCCTTCTGATAGGATGCTCAGTTTCAGACATTAACAATGGTTTCCACAGAAGACTTTCTGAGAAAACAATGGTAAATGTTTTAAATGGTTCAAAAAGTTTTTATACTGTAGTAAAATGATTAAAAGTCACACTGTATTGTGTATTTTCTCAGTCCATACAAGGCAAGTCACTTCAGGGGAAGGCATATGTATGTAATGTACAGTAGGAAGGCCAATGTCTTTATCAATAGACCAATTTCTCCTTCAAGTGCAAGAGCTGTAATAAATGTTGCTGTATATTACAATATTGATGTTTCTCCCACCCACCCAAAGGAACAGTATCATCCTGCAGGTCCGTCATATACATTTATAGATTTCTATTCCGTCTCAGCTGCAGTTTTTAAAGCTGAAGTGAAGGGTAATTGTGCCTGATCAGGGCGAGGAGGATTGCTTTTGATTTTCAAACTCTTCAGAGAGAGAAGTGAGAATGGATCAGATGCACATGCTGCACTCCAAGTCGGAGCTCCACGCTGGGCCGGACTGTCTTTGCACTCAAGGTGGCCGTGTCGAAATTGCTTTGTCTGTGGCAGGCATTAGTCATTATTGTGTGTGTAAGCAGCTCCGGCGGGATTGAGTAATTAGGATCCTGACATGGCATCAGCGAGCAAGCTGAGTGAATCCAAAATGAAGGCAAATGAAAGCAAATTCCTCCGAGGGGGAGACGAGAACGCACCGCACTTGCGCCACTAATTTTCTTGGAGCTCCTAGTTACGTTCATTTCGTTCTTCCCAAATGAGAAAAGCGCCGCAGCCAGGCGTTTGATACCCGCCCAATAAATGGAATGAAAAGCAACACATCTTTGTGTTGATTTGCTTGTTTATTATCAAGGGTAGCTTTGATTGAGGAGCAGTTTGCATTCATGGAATTGTTTGACCTTTCCAGAGGCATCTGCAGAGCAGGCGGCGTGCCTTCTGGAAGGAATGCAAACCGCTGAGCTTCATACAGTGTCGAGAAATGAGTGAAAAATCAAAGCAAGCTGTTGGAAATTTTATTGGCTTGCCGCAGATTCATCTCCGCATACTTTGAGCAATAACTGATCTCTGTTCCCCCAATGTAGCCAATTTTCTCAAGCACAGATGCACAGCGGAATTGTGTTTTTCATTGGTTTGCCAAGTCAGACACTCATATATACACAGTGACGATAGATCACGAAGAGCAGCACTAATTCTAATTCTAATAGCTGAAGCCCATTACATCTGATCAGTGCTACTCTGTGGATGGTGGCGGCTGGGTTTTGATGTATCGGTACAAAGGTAGTGGGATTTTGAAAACTAGTACTATATCTATTTCTGTTGAATTAGGATCCAAGATTATTTAGAATCAACAAAAGCACTTGGTGTATCTACAACCTTGCTGTTGTGCTGATTTTGATATCTTGATGTATGTGTTTGTTTGAACAGATGCAGGGCCAGTGCCACAGAGAGGCTCAGCAGGATATTCTGGATCAGATGAGTATGAAACTCAGGAGTCAGCAGTACTGTTCCAGCTCCAGCAGAAAGAGAGACCTCTCCCTCATGTCCAAGTTCAACAGGTAGAACCGAAATGCTCAGAACATGAACAGACAATAAACTGCTAAAATATCAGTAATGAATGAGTGGCGATTTAGATAGAAACTCATAATTTCATGTGAACAGTTTCATGCATTCATTTTTCATAACTGCTTGATCCACTTCAAGGCCATGAAAGGCTAGGGCTTATCTGACAGCACATCGCACAAGGTGAGAAACAATCCTGGGCAGGGTGCCAGATAACATATTATATAGGCCTATATAACACACTCACCAATCACTTTATTAGGTACACGTCATTGTTTCCGCATTCATCAGTTCCACCATATAGATGCACTTTGTAGTTCTACAGTTGAGGACTTCAATCCATCTGTTTCTTTACATACTTTGTCCATCCCCCTTACTCTGTTCTCTAATGGTCAGGACCACCACAGATCAGGTACTATTTGGGTGGTGGATCATTTTCTGTTCAGCAGAGTGACACTGATGTGGTGGTGATATGTTAGTGTGTGTTGTGCTGGTGTGAGTGGACCAGACACAGCAGTGCTGCTGGAGTTTTTAAACACCTCAGTGTCACTGCTGAACCTAAAATAGTCCAGCAACCAAAAATGTCCAGCCACCAGCAACCTGTGACCACTGATAAAAGATTAGAGGATGACCGTGACCAGCAAAACACACATTAACACAGAATATTCCATGGACAATGAGTTTGGAAACAACTCACAGGCAAACCTGGTCTGCTTCACGTAATACACACGTGAAAGCACCCTACAGAGCGCTCAGGCTTGGGTGCATCTGGAAATGTTCAAACTTCATGTCCCTGATGGAGAGTGTTTTGGAGCACACACCTGGGCTTATGGATGCAAGGAAACCCAGCTTCTTGGAAATGCCTTCTGGAGCCAACCACTGTGCTTCAGGTGCCAAGCCAACCACACACTGGTTCTAATAGTGCCAGGAAACTGACCTCCCAGAAATGGCATCCATTACTGACTGTGGGCATCACACAAAACTTCCCAGCATGCATTATGTCTGCTACGCTCAAACCTCATGAACCAGAGAGGCTCACTTGGTATTGCTCTGGTTCACAGTGCTGAGCCACACTGGTTTATATCCCATCTCTGGAGAGGTGGGATTTCAGTTCAAATTTGAAGTTGCATTGTGTCTCCTGGCACTGTAAAGTCCAAATACGGTTCCTCGGCACTGGAAGTTCGGGTTGTACTTTGTGTGTGTGTTTTCTAAACAGCGTTCCATAATGTTCACAGCTATTGGTTGGTAATTTGCACACTTATAAATCGGACATAAATCAGGGTTCCATTTGTAGAATTTATTAAGAAAGACCCCCTCACATTCCTTCACTATGGTACTCTGGAGGCTGGACTTGCTTTTGTGCCTTGGCTTTAAATCAAGCATCATTTTAATCCTTTTAAGCCCTTCATTCTAATGATTTATTTTGCAGAAAAACTGTAATGATCCTTTGAATTTTAATGGCTGGCTGCCTGCTCAAGGATTCATTGTTTTGACTCTTTGGCCCTTACCTTTTGCATGGAAACTTGTCTGGAGGGAGGAGCTGTCGAAAGCTATCGCCTGGGCTGCCTCTCTCCGCCTCTTCTCCTCCATCAGGGCCCTGTAGTCAGGCGCGCACACACACACACACACACACACACACACACACACACACACACACCCACACACACAGAGCTTCATGCTGACATAGATGAGACGCCTGCCATTCACCCTCCAATTAAAACCCCTCTTCTGGAAGATCATGCAGTATAAAGAACGGTTGGAAGGAGTCTGTGTGTGTGTGTGTGTGTGTGTGTGTGTGTGTGTGTGTGTGCCTGTGGGAGGGGCGGTGGTGAAAGAATGGGAATCTTCTGTATTAGGTGACAACGATTAACACCATAAATTAAAAAAACTGCTTCAATAAAAGTGTCACTTTGCATGAGATGTGAGCGGTGTCAATAAGGTGGTCAACCTTTCAGGGTTGAGCACAAGTGGCTCTGATGTAGTGGCAGCCTCAGAGCTGATGGAACAACTGATTTATGTATTAGGAATGTAAATGAAGATAAAGGGGTTTGTTGTGTGACAACAAGCAGTACAAATTAATAACATGACCTCTAGTAAAGTAAGGCATTAGACATGGATTGTAAAAGTGTCTTTAAAAATAGTAGAATATGTCTATGATATATAATATTATTACATATTGATATACTGTATATAAACACTAAATAATTTTATAAATACACTATTGACCAGCAGTGTTGGGAGTAACGCGGTACATTGCATTAATGTGATTACTTTTTTCTGTAACTAGGTAATAATTAACGCGTTAAGCTACTAACATAATAAACAAAATGTTGCTTACGTTACTCATTTTTCTATGAAAGTATTATTTTTAATACCAAAAACATAAAACATTTTCTGTTCTGTTAGCGCTAACGTCTTGCCTCAACAGACTGCACAGTTTGTCATGTGACTTTGAATGTGATGAGCAATCTGGCTCTTTTTAGTGAGTCGACTCTTTCGGCTCCCAAACGACTGTTCATTTCATTCATCCAAGTTTAGCGCTGTTTTGACCTGTGATATCACGCAGCATATTCAGTGTATGTATACTCACAGAGCCTTATCATTTCCATAATTTTACATTATGTTTGGTAAAAAAAAATTAAATGTGAAAACATCACAGTTACACATGTGTGGTATGAAAAGGAATGCCAGACAGTAGCTATATAAAAATGATCAATACTTAGTATTAAAACATTTAAAAAATTGACAGAGAACTTCCCTGGGCCATGTACAGTGGTGTGAAAAAGTGTTTTCCCCCTTCCTGATTTCCTATTTTTTTGCATGTTTGTCGCACTTAAGTGTTTCGGAACATCTAACCAATTTAAATATTAGTCAAAGACAACACAAGTAAACACAAAATGCAGTTTTTAAATGAGGGTGTTTATTATTAAGGGAGAAAAAAATATCCCCCCGTTGCCTCTCCTTGTTAAAACATTACTTAACTATGGTTTATCACACCTGAGTTCACTGTTTCAAGCCACACCCAGGCCTGATTATTGCCACACCTGTTCTCAATCAGGACATCACTTAAATAGGACCTGCCTGACAAACTGAAGTACACCAAAAGATCCTTAGATCCAAAGAAATTCAGGAACAATTGAGAAAGAAAGTATTTGAGATCTATCAATCTGGAAAGGGTTATAAAACCATTTTTAAAGCTTTGGGTCTCCAGCGAACCACAGTGAGAGCCATTATCCACAAATAGCGATGTCATGGAACAGTGGTGAACCTTCCCAGGAGTGGCCGGCCGACCAAAATTACCTCACGAGCACAGCAACGACTCATCCAAGAGGTTACAAAAGACCCCACAACAACATCCAAAGAACTGCAGGCCTCACTTGCCTCAGTTAAGGTCAGTGTTCATGCCTCCACCAGAAAAAAGAGACTGGCAAAAAAGGCCTGCATTGAAAAAAGCAAAAACAACATTAAAGCTCGTCTCAATTTTTCCAGAACACCTCTTGATTATATGAACATTCTTGAACCTTCTGTGGACTGACGAGACAAAAGCTGAACTCTTTGGAAGGTGTGTGTCCCATTACATCTGGTGTAAAAGTAACACAGCATTTCAGAAAAAGAACATTATACCAACAGTAAGATATGGTGGTGGTAGTGTGATGGTCTGGGGCTGTTTTGCTGCTGCAGGACCTGGAAGACTTGCTGTGATAAATGGAACTATGAATTCTGCTGTCTACCAAAAACCCTGAAGGAGAATGTCCGGCCATCTGTTCGTGACCTCAGCTGAAACGAACTTGGGTTCTGCAGCAGGACAATGATCCAAAACACACCAGCAAGTCCACCTCTGAATGGCTGAAGAAAAACAGAATGAAGACTTTGGAGTGGCCTAGTCAAAGTCCTGACCTGAATCCTATGGAGATGCTGTGGCATGACCTTAAAAAGGCCGTTCATGCTGGAAAACCCTCCAGTGTGGCTGAATTACAACAATTGTGCAAAGATGAGTGGTCAGAATTCCTCCACAACGCTGTAAAAGACTCACTGCAGGTTATCACAAACGCTTGGTTGCAGTTGTTGCTGCTAAGGGTGGCCCAACCAGTTATTAGGTTTAGGGGGCAATAGGTTTGGATTTGTTTCTCCCTTAATAGTAAACACCTTCATTTAAAAACTGCGTTTTGTGTTTACTTGTGTTGTCTTTGACCAATATTTAAATTGGTTTGATGTTCCGAGACATTTACGTGTGACAAACATGCAAAACAATAGGAAATCAGGGAGGGGGCAAACACTTTTTCACACCACTGTACTTGGGCTAAACCCCCAATCTCCTCAAACCCTAGAAATGTCCCTGATTTGCACTATACTAACTATATGTACTAGCTGTGTTAGTTATACTATGGTGTTACATCCCCGAACCCAGAATCACTACCCAGTAATGATCACCGCATTATCTATTACTCCGGACAAAATGTGATTTTCTTGTTTTTCGTCTTGAATAATGTTCAGCTATTCTCACGCAGTCAAGTTATCTGTTATGCTGTGTTAATGTTCATCAACGTGAATCCAATTTTCTACTAAAACCCACAAAACCAAGTAGTCCTTTGAGAATTACAGGGATTCGAACCACAACGCAGTATAATCAAGTATAACATCAATTATAGTGATATTACTTTATACATGTTTAATGTTGCTTCTAATGCTACATTTGTTCCTAATTAAACTATGGAAATAATATTGTCTATCAGTTTTGTACTTTTCATATTTATTTGTAGATTTACATTTACATTTACAGCATTTAGCAGACGCCCTTATCCAGAGCGACTTACAATTGGTACAGTCTTACAATCCAAGCAATTGTGGGTTAAGGGTCTTGCTCAAGGACCCAACAGTGGCAGCTTGGCAGAGGTGGGATTTGAACCCTGGACCTTCTGGTCCAGAGTCCAGTACCTTAACCGCTAGGCTACCACAGTCCCAGATTTGATTGCAGTATATTTGTATGGGCTTTAGAATGTAACTTAAAAGTAGAATAATGAGTAATGAGATTACATTTTTCGGGAATTAATGAGTAAAGTAGTCTCATGACAATATTACTTAAGTAATGAGTAATCAGTAATGGATTACTTTTTTGACTACCCCAGCATTGGCGACTAGAAGTTTTAGAATACCACTAATTCCCCAGCTTTACTAATAGTTACACATTTTAATGTCTCAATGTTCCTTCAGAAATTCTGAACAAATAAACAATTGATGATAAAGAAATGGAATCACTTTAAATGGTTTAAATCTAACTCTTTGACTAATCGAACACAATTCTGAGACCTTGCAAAAACACCAGTGGTTCAGCTGGAAAAGTGTCTAAACGTTTATTTCAATTTGATCCAATACATTTTAATATATGAGGAAAAAAGTGTCTGCTCTACAGTTGTAATAACTTATTTTCGTAGAAAAGCACTTATACAATTTGTACTGTTTATTTTATTTCAGTAAACCAGGGCCTTAATGTAATATTGCAGAATTTGTGTAAAAGAACAATGTCTATTTAACTTCAAAAACGCACCGTGAAACTTCTTTTTAGTGTCTCAGAGCAATTCTGTACAATCCTCTAACGTTGTTTCACTTTTTTCGGTTGCTTCGTTTTTGTGTTTGTCATTTCGTCTGATCAATGTCATTTGTACAAGTGGCTAAAATATTCCTATACTCTCCTCCAGTGTTTTGTTTCATCAATGCCTGCTTCAGAATGCTAATATGTACTGCCATGCTTGTTGAAATTACATATGTAGCGGCGCAATTCAATCGCACTCTTCTGTTTAGTTTGTGTCTGGGCTGAGTTAAAATAAAGATGAAGTGCTGATTTTCCTCTCCTTTTTTTGATAGTTATTTGTGTAATCTTATTCATAGTTTCTCTCCCCCTTTGGGGACAACTCTGTGGATTGCTTATAAAAGCCCAACAAGAAAATGGCTCTAGTTTGACATAACTGTCAAAGTGTTCTGAAGCCGTATAAATGCAAAAGAACTTCACCACTTATGGTTATAAACACGCATCCCTCCTGCTGTGGCCCACACATTAAAGCACAAATACCAATGGGTATGTGTGTTTGCATATTTGTTTTTAGGTTTGTGTGCACATGCATGTTTATGGTAGTGTGTGTGCGCGCGTGTGTGTGTGAGCATGCACACAATCGTCCTTGCTCCTTTCATAAATATTTGATGTCATTTAATGTCTGGGCTGGAAGCAGGCTTGGGGAATAGGGAGGTGAAGTCATGTTTAATTAAGCTGTTCTGACTCAGGAACCGTCACTCAGAGCATGGGTTAAAGATCCCTTCTGCTTCCGACCCCCTTTCACACCTCACTTACCTGTGCCACGGCACACCACGTACTAACGGGACAGAGTAATTACCTCCACTTGTCAAATATTCCCTCTGTGAAGGAGCTGCATAGTGCCCTGGCTGCTTTTTCCCAGCCAGACAAGGAGAGAGTGCAGCTCATATCATCTACAGTTTTTCACAGAGGGCACCTTTAACAACATCATCTCTCTGTCTCTTGTCACCATCCAGCCTATCAGAGTTCCAAGCTGAGTACCAGGACATCTGGGATTGGCTGATGGATATGGAATCCATTGTGACAGACAGCCATGAGCTCATGATGTCAGAGGAGCAGCGAAATCATCTTTATAAGGTGAGGGCGATGTCTGGCATCGTCTCTTATGCTGAGCTTGTTCCGTGTCTCCATCACACGCACTTCACTACCGAACATCTCCGTGTTCACAGACTGACTCCAACTGAAACGGCTTTTATTACGAGTAAACAGGACCAGCCAGGTTTGTGGTAGATTATTATAGTTACGAAGTGTAAAACTTTTCATTGACTACACACAAAATTTAAACAGCAACAACATAAATATAAGTATTACCTCCAGACATGAATTCATTCCATTACCAAAAAACACAGAGTTCACCATTTTTAACTGTTGCAGTGATGTTACACATATTCTCACACATTCCTCTATGAAGATCAGATACCACTCAGATACAAATCCACTCGGAAATCGTCAAATTCGGTTCTTGACACATTTTGACAAGACAAATTTGTCTCAGTTCTTGTTGTTTGCTCGGTACTCTGCGCACTTGCTTAAAATTGTATGAGTCGAGTCACGTCAACCCAATTCACGACTCAGTACACAGTGATTCAGGTTCACAATAGCCCTTCCTCACTGCTGTGTTTATTGTTTTACTTTAGTTCTGGCGGCTCGGTGGGGGGCACCGTTGCCTCATAGCAAGAAGGCCCTGGGTTCAATCCCAGGGTGGAGTGGCCTGGGTCCTTTCTGTGTGGAGTCTGCATGTCCTCCTCGTGTCCACGTGGGTTTACTCTGGGTACTCTGGTTTCTTCCCACAGTCCAGAGACATGCATGCCAAGTTAATTGATTACACTAAATTGGCATTGACTAGTGTCTATATATATATGACTTGTCCTGAGGCGTCCTTGTGTGTAGATATAACCTTGCTTGTGTCGCTGAAATGGCCACTGATGCTCATAGTCATGTTAAACCAAATAAACAAACAATCTTTATGTTTCCAATGTTTACATCTACTGTGTTCTTAGTGCATATAAGTCTCCATGGGTTCTAAGAAGGTTAGTTAAACCAAAAGTAAACCAAAAGAAAACACAACCTGCAGTTAGCTTAGCAGCTATGCCATTGCCCGGAGTTCACCAATAGAGTAAGTGTTTTAGTTTTACTTTTCACTTTTAATCCATTACTCACTAAATTACATGCGATTTTATTAGCACTTTATTATAAAATAAGCTTTGTTACATCAACTTACTTATCAGCATAGATCGCTCTACTAAACATTTGTTAAAAGTCTCAGTTCATGTTACATTTAACTTATGATGGATTTGTCAGAACATATTCCTTCTGTAAATCAGGGAACACCTGTATAATACAATTCCATTAATGCATATAACGCCTTATGCAGTGTGGATTTCCTGGGGGTCTGGAACAGATTCATTCAATTTACATTGTTTCTTATGGGAAAAATTTGCTCGGTACTCATCGTTTTCGGATCTCGACAAGCCTTCTGGAACGATCTAACGATTAGAGCCGAAATACCACTGTACTGAAAAGAAACCTACAATAAAAGCAAAATACAAGCTGATTAAAAACATCAAGTGGAAACTGAAACATACATTGACACTCACACAGCCAAACATACCTCATACCAAAAAATATTTTTGGGATAGTGAATATTTAGAGGATTACTTAGGGGTAAATGAATGCAAAATGTATCATATTACTGTAATTCTCTTCTTATATGATCAGTAATAGTTAAGAAACTGTAGATTCCTGTCTTAGCTGCTTATAGATTCACCCTAGCTCTGGGGGTTTTTACTTGTAAAGAAGGGGTTGTGAGCATCTTTGAGTAGTGGGTGGGGGTAAATAGCACGTCACTATTTATCCAATAAAGGCATAGGCTCTTTCACATGCTTGATACTACTGTACTCATTATTGTTTCAAATTAGTATGCCAACAAAAGTCTGCTTAGTTTTTCACAGACTATTTCTCACAGTAGTTCATAACTTGGAATGTAGTAGTAGTAGCCACCATGACTATTATCTATCCACTGTACTGTCAGTTCTAATGAACTTTTGTGATTTGTGTTCACTTGGCTTTGTGAAGCAACATTCAATACAAGTGTATATATACAATCCATACAAGCAGAACTCATGTTTATTGACAGGATGAATATTTTTTTCCTAGACTGTTGTTAATAGCATAAAATGAAAGCTATGATAACTTACTTAACCAGCATTGTGGATTTATGCTTCATTTCTAGAAGGTTGCCTATACAGTCTAATGGACGCTCTTTAAAGGAAATACATTTTAATAAGAAGGCCATATAGGAAAGTAATTATATGAGATGATCTTTTTTGGAAGAAAAGTTTCACTTTGTGTGTCACCCAGCAGCATGTTTGCCTTATGTACCCACAGTGGGCCAAAAAGAGATGGAAATGGGAGAAGAAGAGTGAGTAAGGGAGCTCAGGGAGATGCCTCTTTTATAGCCCATATATTCACCTTGTTTCAGTGAATTTTTATTACTGGCAGATAAAGCAGGCCACGTTTGTGTTAGGTCAGTATATTTGTTCATGATTAAAACAAACTGATTTGGGGACTCTATTGATTGTATGCTTACCCAATAAATATGTACCACACTTGCTGTGCGCGCATGTGCTGGGCAGCCTGCCGTTATCTGTCGGGGACTGGGATTGATTAGGAGTAGGTACGCATGTGTAGTGACGCTTGTTTGCCCACATTTGGAGCTTTATCACGTGGAAGGGGAGATAGAGAACGCAGCTTGCCGGAAGGTACGGCCCGTAAATCAGCCTCATTTAGGTTGCCTTTATTGGACGAATCCTGACACTCGTCATCCTCCAATTGCTCGGAGCATATGGCATATTTCAAACGAGCAGATTGTGAATCATAAAGAAATGAAATTAATAACCAGCTCGGCTTGTAGTGGAAACAAAGCGTAATGACAGGCAACGGCAAGCCAGCCACCTCCTCTTCCACAGCCCTCTGTTCGCTCTGTTCGTTATCTCCCCCTCACTCTGAGCTTCCGAGGTCAGCGCCAAGGTCAGAACTAATCTTCCTGCTCATCGGGCATAGTGACCCCCGCCATTAGTCATATCGTACAGTAAGAGAGAAAAAAGGAAATATAATGCCTTTTCTTCTTTCTTTTATGTGCCTGTGAGCTCCGCTCTCTCAGTCATGGAAATGCGACCCCTCAGGGCAGCTCTCTTACAGATCACACTTATTCACACCAAGCGACACTTTCACAGGCTCAGCTAGCCATGTGTACACAAAAAAAACATTTGCACTTTTAACACTAGATTTAACTAGTGTATCTGTGCCTTCTCTTGTTTCGCCTGAACATTTGCCTTCATTAGACATCAATCACTTGCTTGTGTGTGTGTGTGTGTGTGTGTGTGTGTACTCATACATCTGTGTATACCACAAACACCAGTGGTAGTATTTACACTCAGGTGGAAGAATTATCTGGCTAATCAAACATACTCTGAAGCATCTGCTGAACAAAGCTCATCTTAAATCAAACTTTCCTCATATTTCTGCCTCTCTCACTTAGTCTCTCCTTTTTTCCATCCACAAGCCCATTTACTATTGCTCTTGACCTGCAGAAAGTCCCTTTTCATGGCTGCACTGATCCAGAGCAAAAGTGCTCTAGTGTTATGGATTCCTTTAGTTTTAGATGTCGATGCCGTTTTTTTTTTGCATGTTCTAGCTAAAGATTAGATTTTCCCTTTTGTAGCAGTTCCGGTGGCTTGGTGGTAAGAGCCAGCTGCTGGAAATGGCAGTTGTCTGAGGGCCTGGGTTTAAATCGCTGGTAGCCTAGTGGGTAAGGTACTGGACTATGGACCAGAAGGTCCAGGGTTCAAATCCCACCTCTGACAAGTTGCCACTGTTGGGTCCTTGAGCAAGGCCCTTAACCCACAATTGCTTGGATTGTAAGATTGTATCAGTTGTAAGTCGCTCTGGATAAGGGGGTCTGCTAAATGCTGTAAATGTACATGGTGGGGTTTGCACCATTAAGTTCAGGTGGTGCATTTACAGAGCCCTGAGATAAAACAGTGCCCTGTCTGGGATTCTCCTCTGTCTATGCCAACTGAATTCCAGGTTAGGATCCATAAACTTTCCCGCAACCCTGAACAGGATCAGTGGAGGTAAAATAGGATGCTTTAAAATTTCCCTTGTGATACATTATTGTAAGAACTGCAAAGCACTGGCTTCTGTTCATATTAAAGGAGCTTTCTTTGCACACTGTTGAGCAGGAAGCGTTCTTAGGTTTAACGTCAGAATCAAGCGTGCTTTATATTTACATTTACTTTTACAAAATGGTACATTCTAAGAACACTATTTATACAGAACTCTGTTAGAACGTACTCGAGTGGGAAAGCCTATTATCTAAGAAAGTTTTTAAGAAAATTTCTATTTCTAAGAAAATGTTTTAATTGGTAAATGAGTACATTGAATGTTTTCTTCCTGGCCCATCATTTGAGCCAAATAGCTAAGTTAACTCTGCAGATTGTTGAATCTTTTAAGATGAATCCATTTAGAAGGATATCATAAGAATGGGAACGGTCAGTTAGCATTAGCATCTATTTGTTCCAGTTGAGTTTGCTTACTCTGACATAGTTCACCTTTATATTTTTATTTCATTTTTTACTTGTTTTTACAGTCACTTTTATAGTTACACTATTTAGCTTATGATCTTATACAGAGTGACTTGCAGAATGGCTTACCTCATGATACCACAAATAGCCTACAGCCTTAGAAAGCTGTTTAGTTGTTTTTTCAGAAATAATTAAATGGATGAAATGTTTGCACTTATCTTTATAATAGGGAAGTCTGGAGACCCCTGGGGTGTATTTTGCCAAGCAGCAATTGAATCCGGGTTACTTTATTAAATACTGTGTTGTTTTAGGAAAAATGTCTTTCATAAAGCTGGCTTATCGAGCCGAAGTAACTTTGACAACATAGCTGCTCAAGCTGGTCTGCTCCTGAGCTAACCTAAAATAGGCTATGCTTTGTTTCCTAGGCATGAGTGCACCTGGAAATGATGATATGATGTTTTCATTTCAAAGTGCATTGCTCATTTGCTTTCATTGTTTAGTGATTTCATTAGCATTCCTCTGCAGGAAAAACTTACATATGACATTTGTGCATTTGTGGTAAGTTATTATGTAAAGGCTGTTTCAGATTTTCTAGAATAACAAATATGATTTCACAATAAATAAATCCCTTCAATAATTCACACATAATTTGCCACAGAACTTCAAAACGGTAGTCTGACCCTAAAAACAATCTATCATAGTTCTACAGCGATGCCGTTGCCATTTATTTCAGATCCATTGCCGCTTCGGTAGATGCACGTGTTGTCAGTTACCTGTTGTATGTGCAATCCAAATCTCACTATTCAGGCGGTCCCCGGGTTACGCCGCACTCTACTTATGCCAAACCGATCTTACGATGCTATTCCTGATGATAAACTCATAATAAATCTGGTTTCGACATAAAACGCAGAACCGAAGTTATGACTCGTAGGTACGGGACCACTGGCATAGGTACGAGGCGACCGCGCGTGTGTGTAGTTTGTTCTCACGATGTTCTGTGCTTTGTGTTACATTTACAGCATTTAGCAGAGTGACGTACAATTGATACAATCTAACAATCCAAGCAATTGTGGTTTAAGGGCCTTGCTCAAGCGGGTAAGGTACTGGACTATGGACCAACAGGTCCAGGGTTCAATCCCACCTCTGCCAAGCTGCCCAGCTGTGGCAGCTTGGTAGAGGTGGGATTTGAACCCTGGACCTCTTGGTCCATAGTCCAGTACCATACCCGCTAGGCTAGGAACGGATCTGCCTCATAACCCAGGGACTGCCTGTGTTTGTAATCCTTTTCACTTAACCTCTTCTGTAAATTGAGCTTGTATCCAGAATAAAAAACATGCGGTTATGAACTTTAAGACATATGGATAGAACTCGTATTAATAAACATAAGGAAGGCACTGGGATGAGTGTAGCTCTGCTGAAGTGAGGGATAATATGTGAGAGTGAGAGGGAGAGAGCCGGAGAGCTTAGTTTTGAGTGCAGGCATGGTTTATGGTTGTGTGTTGGTGTGGTTTAATCTGCATTATGTCTGACGGCGTCCTGGTGATGCTGGAGTTACAGGGGTTGTGTGAGCGTGACGCATTGCTGCTTTATGGAGCTGGAGCAGGTGGCGTTTCATGTGATTTTCATCACCGACACCATATCCTCTCGCTCTGCGCTCTCTTTTCGCTTTTTCCCCTACTCATTCTTTTCCCTTATTTATTCGTGCATTGTATTGAACTTGTTCTCTTCTCGCCCTTGCCTCTGCCTCTTCCGTCCTCTTTAATTTCACACTCTTATTAACATACCCTATGTATGTATGCCTTCTGAACGATATTAACACATCCATATATTTATATGTATTGTATTAGGTATTATGTATGTATATTTATATTTTTATATTTTTAAATTGAAATAATTAGTCTTTTTTTATTGTCATTTTGATTCGGTGTGTTCTAGAATAGGTGTGTGAGTGTGAGTCTCTGTAGCGCTCTCTCTCTCTCTCTCTCTCTCTCTCTCTCTCTCTCTCTCTCTCTCTCTCTCTCTCTCTCTCTCTCTCTCTCTCCCCATGAGCAGACTTGCTGCGATTAAAAGCTGCAGTGTCCATTTAAGAGGCAGTGATTGAGCCAGTTACCAGGGCAACCTCCCAAAAGTAAACAAAAGGTTTTTTTTTTCCTTTTTCAGGATGCTTACAATTAATAAAACTCTTCCGGAACAGCCTGCAGCGATTTATGGAACTTGGCAGGGAAGGAAGTGACTGTTCATTGAAAAGAAAAAAAAAGTGAACACTTATCATGACCCTGAGAGAGTTGAAGCTCAGTGTGGGAAAGTGTGTGCGTCTGTGTGTGAGCATTAAAAGAAAACTCCAACACTTCTTAATGTAATCTTTATCTGAGTGCATGTGTGATTAACACAGACCAGAACTTTGTAAAAAATGAAAAGCTGATTACTTGAAATTAAATGCTAGGAGTATTTGTTTACTCCTAGCCTAGTGGTTAAGGTACTGGACTATGGAAAAGAAGATCCAGGGTTCTAATCCCACCTCTGAAAACCTGTCACTGTTGGGTCCTTGAGCAAGGCCCTTAACCCACAACTGCTTGGATTGTAAGATTTTTTTAAACTATTAACAGACTTCTTGATTTTATTTGCCCTCCTGTCTGTTATCTGCATATTGGGTGCGGCTTCACCTTTCTATTAAATGTGCATTAAGAAGTCAGTGGTAGCTCTATTGACAAGAATGTTGTGGGGTGAAGCACTGCCAAGCTACCATGGTTGGGCCCTTGGGCAAGGCCCTTAACTCTCAATTGCTCAGTTGTACTTTGTAAGGTTACATCAGCTACAAGTCACTCTAAATAATCTGCTAAATGCTGTAAATGTTTTTAAAAACAAAACAAGATGACTGATTTATTAGCTCCTTATCGAGGGATGTACCTGCCTTGCACCCTGTGCCTCCAGCTAGGCACAGGCTTTCCCACGACCCTGATCAGGACTAAACTGATAAGAAAATGAATGAATAAACAAACTGTTATCTCTTGTCTCAGAGTTTTTCTAATGATTTACTGTGTAAATCCATTCAATAAAATAATATTTTAGGCGACAATAGGAGGGAGCTGGAGAATGTAGAGGCAAGTTATCACATGGAACATTATCTGTGTCTGTGATGCCACACTCATGCACACTTGCTCTGGGTGTAATTTTATTCATTCATTCATTTTCATACCTGCTAATTCCAGGTCACAGGGGAGTTGGGGCTTAATCGGAGCACAGTGCGCAAGGTGGAAACACCCTGGACTGTGCACCAATCCATCACAGAGTGGGTTAGGGTATTAAATATGAAATGCATAACGTAATGAATTCAGATATCAGGGTTTGACTGTGTTTGTCACTAAAGCATTTGTGTGTGTGTGTGTGATAATACTGTACAAGGACAGCAAAAAGTTTAGAGAAATTAAGTATGTTGGATGAAAATTTTGCATCGCTCCAGTGTTGGAAAGTTTGGAGACTGTTCATGTTGGTCTCATCCTAAGACCTGCATTCGTAGTGTGAAGCCAAACAACCGCTCTTTATGACAAAAGCACAAGCGATATTATTGAGCAGATCGTTGCCTTGGAGGAAGGTGCCAGCTAACGTCTTCCAAGCTCAGACACTAAAATGCCTTTGGACTTATAAACACTGATGGCTATGTCATCTTTGAGGTTTGAGCTCACTAGCTTCCGATAATACGGTGAATT
Source organism: Ancistrus triradiatus (assembly GCA_025084515.1). NCBI lineage: Eukaryota > Metazoa > Chordata > Actinopteri > Siluriformes > Loricariidae > Ancistrus > Ancistrus triradiatus. The sequence goes on from JAJAGP010000159.1 coordinate 181,870, forward strand.
CATGTATATGTAATGACATATTAAGCATGGTTTGCATATTCCAGTAATGATGCACAGTATCCATGCATTTGTAAGGTCCAGTGCTTCATTTGTAAAACATGAGGTAAGGGAACACCGAGTGTGGAGTGAGCTGGCGAGTGGGCAGTGAGTGAACAGATAGACAGAACAGTGCTCTAAGTGCTCCACCTAATACAGAAGCCATCAGAATAGAACGTCCATATTAATGAAAAATGACCTTGTCTAACTATCAGTTGTCTTTATTTCATCATTTGCCAAGCTTGCCGTCTGTTAGCACTCTTGAAGTGTGAGCACGCAAAACGTGACTGATGATCTAATTACGCCACGACTGCAGTTACCATCAAAGAAATTGGGCCGTTTGGGTTTTTGGAAAGGAGTTTACACACAATTAAGTAATGTAATTGAAATCCATTTATTAGTATTGCTTATTTTCTTTTTATTTACATATAGAATCCACACAAATAAGTTCAAAACGTATGCGCCCCAAATATGAATGGTACCGGATGTTGTTCCGGCAGGATTTGGCACAAAATAAGCACCGGTAAGGTCAGCTACTACACACTCGGTTAAAAATGCACTCCATTTAGCTCCAAAGAATCGGGACTGCTTTTATGTTCAGTACACAGCTCAAGGCCTGACCAACATTTGAAAGATCTTTCTGGTTTTTCAAGCAGTTTAAATGATCAGTGTAAAATGTATGGATTTTTAATAAAACATTTTGAGTATTTAATAGCATGCATAATAGTATACTTAAGAGTGTTTGTCTAAGACAGTGTGTATACAGTGTATTGGAGAAAACTAGTGTTTGTAAGCCAAATATTGTTGATGTTCGGGTGACTGTGGCAGAAAGCTGAAAGTGTTAATAAGGTTCCGCCTCCACCATTCTATGAGAGCATAGCTAATGCTCACTGATACCCCCCACATCTTTCTCTCTCCATCCTCTCCCTTCTTCTGATATAATAGACAGAATCACTCACAACACAACACCCTTTATCAGGGCCATCATTTGTGTATGTGACTGTGTGTACCGTGCCAGGCTCTGACACAAAGAACCCAGTGTTGGAACCGTTGCACTCTCTTTTTCTTTCTGCCTCTATCCCTCTCTCTCTTTCTTTCTTCCTTTTCCCCTCCCTCCTGGTCTTCCTCTCTTTTCTGTTTGTGTGTGTGTGCGTGTGTGTGTGTGTGTGTGTGTGTGTGTGTGTGTGTGTGTGTGTGTGCGTGCGTGCGTGCGTGCGTGCGTGCGTGCGTGCGTGTGTGTGTGCGTGCGTGCGTGCGTGTGTGTGTGTGTGTGTGTGTGTGTGCGTGCGTGCTCCAGATGGCTGCTTATCATGAAATGGGATTTTAAAAAAGGGAGACATTCCACAGGGGACAGGTGCAACAAGTCCTGTAGAGCTAGCATGCAGACTGTGAGATCAAACTCTGCCCTGGCGGCCTTACCCAAAGCGCTGATCTGAGTCCAGACGTCTCTCTCACTCCACTGCAGCCAGCCACATCGTGATTTCTCACACACAATCAACATTAGCACACAATAAAGGCCAGAGCCTTTGCCTGCCACTAATAAATCAAGCCGTTCTGAACAGATTGCTGCACGAGTTCGGAGTGAGCAATTGATTCTAGTCCATGAAACTGCAAATAAAAAAAAACAAATGCTGTTTGTCAAGAAAGACAGTCGTTCGGTCCTCATATGGCATGAATTATTGAAAGGGGGTTGGTGGAGAGATGAGATGCGGGGTGAGAGAAACAGAAGGATGACAGGAGGTGCAGGAGCCGAGAAGACATATCACAGAGATGGACAGAGACAGAGAGAGGAGCAAAGAGAGAAAGAACCAAGAGCGAGCGAGAGAGAATCCGCCAACAGTGTGCTGTCTCTTTGCTGCTCTCTGTTCATCCTACATGGATTTCCTTTTTCCTCATGTGGCATTATGCCATGTTCCCCATTTGCTACTGGTTTTATTCTTGAAAGAACTTAATTTCCAGAAGTGGATTGCTCCCACGCTAGCCATATGTGTGCTGGATGCCTGTAAACATGAGCCGATGTGTGGGATATGAATGCCAAGTTCTGCTTCAATTAAAGAAGACATGTTTTCAAGGTCAAGGTCAAAGCTCTCTTTATATGCAGTAGGGAAGCACCGATCTGATACAGGGTATTGGTATTTAGTAAAAATGACTACTTGTAGTTGACAACAGATGTTTGCAGAGCGTGACTCCATTACTAAGAAAATGTCAGTACTGAATCAGAGTTTGGTTTCTGCCAATACCTACAGCTCAATCAGTATTGTAACGATAATTGTTTAAAAATGATTGGTGCATCCCAACTTTATTGGCATTAATACAGGGCATTCTTTATCTGACGTGGATAAAGACAGTTCGATCTTGAAGTGTTCAATAAAATTCAACCCTATTTTAATAAGGTGTTTTTTTCAATGGTTTAATTCTTTCTGTGATTAAAACGTTTGTGGTACATGTGGAATGTGGCATTTTTTTTATTACATTAAAGAGCCTGTCATTTCATTTACATTTACAGCATTTAGCAGACGCCCTTATCCAGGGCGACTTACAATTGGTACAGTCTTACAATCCAAGCAATTGTGGGTTAAGGGTCTTGCAGTGGCAGCTTGGCAAAGGTGGGATTTGAACCCTGGACCTTTTGGTCCATAGTCCAGTACCTTAACCGCCAGGCTACCACAGTCCAAAACATTTACATTTACATTACATTTACAGCATTTAGCAGACGCCCTTATCCAGAGCGACTTACAATTGATGGACTCTTACAATCCAAGCAATTGTGGGTTAAGGGCTTGCTTAAGGTGTCTAGATAGGGATGGGATAGTACTGTATCCTCTAGACCACCACAATTGCAGTGACCAGGACTTGAACCCGGGTCTATGGAGCTGGGAAGTTCATTTTGGGAGTGGAGTGCTAATGAAGCATAGCATTTAGCAGACGCCCTTATCCAGAGCGACTTACAATTGGTACAGTCTTACAATCCAAGCAATTGTGGGTTAAGGGCCTTGCTCAAGGACCCAACAGTGGCAGCTTGGCAGAGGTGGGATTTGAACCCTGGACCTTCAGGTCCATAGTCCAGTACCGTAACCACTAGGCCACCACAGTCCCACGTATGCAAATCAACATTTCCCAGTACGCAAATCCAAACCAGGACATTCAGGTGGTGCAGCTGAAAATTGCTAGGCCACAGAGTACAGCCGTGTCAGGTGGAGGGGAGGCCAGGCAGGGGATCATCTCCCAGTGCTACAACAGCAAAACCCATGACTGTCCCAATCAGGACAAAACAGGAACGAAATCCAGACCATGGAACACCAATTTACTGTGAGAAGGCAAGGTCTGTGTGTGTGGTTGGTTTTAATTTTATGTGAATACAATCTGAACTTGTTGGCGAGTATAGTAAGAGTACTGAGTGCTCCTTTAATATCAGTAGAGTATTACAATTTTTGCGTGTTGTGGGATGTAAAAGAGTAGGTCTGTTATTATGGGCTGTTTAACTTGTGTGTGCTTTAGGATGCAGCAGGTTTGGTCTTGGTTGTTTGGCATGCGTGCTGTGCAATGTTACAGGTTTTGTTTGGCTGTTGGGGTTGTGCGTATGTGTGATGTAGCACGATTGCTTTGGTCTGGTCTGTTTGAATTGTGTGCGTGCGTGCAGTGCGCTGTGTTCATATGGAGACTCGGTTGGAGAGGGTGGGGAAGGTTCCTGTGGCTCCTTCTGTGATGTTTAGTTTAATTATGGTACTATTGCTGGTACAAAAAGAGTACCACTTACAAAAGGACAGGCACATACCCTTACGAACGCCATTTACAGCTTGTTACAATAAGCATAACAATGTGTATTTGCCTTTTCACTTTAGAGGTTGAACTTGCAGGAATATTACAGAGAGGGAGGATCAGGGAGCAAGCCCAAATAAGCAACTCCACTTTAGAAACTGTCCTGCCTGTGTCCATGTGGGTTTACTCCAGGTGCTCTTTGGTGGCCCTTGTTGATATGACCTTGTGTCTGTCCTGAACATAGCTTTGCTGCTGATGCAACGTTAAATAAACTAATAAATAGATATAAACAAACATGTTAGAAACAAGCCCCAATAACCTGCTACCCTCAGCTACCAATGTTTGGCAACAATGTGGAAAATAAGCCCAAAGTTGCTTAGAATAAGCAGATTTGACAACCGTGACATGAATGACGAAATTCCTCTCTTAAACTCCTGCCTCTGCTTGTGGATCCACAGTGTTGGTTGGTTGATGAGGTGACCAGCTGCTTACAGATGCAATGTCTGGAGTTAAAAAGACAGATTTTTATTTCTTGTTTAATTATGTTATGTTATTCCTGTTTAATTAGTTTAATATTGTTAATATCTTGGTTGTTAAATTGAACAGACTTTGATAGGATGGACATTAAACGGTGCATACCTGTATTATTCTTTATATTTAAAGGTTAGTATCCCAGGAAAAAATGTACTGTGAAATTTGACAGTAGAACCATGAAGTGGCCAAATTACCACCAAAATTCATAGTACAACTGTGAAATAACTCATGGTCAGTTCATCGTCCACCAAGTTTACAGTTGTACTATGAAATTTCACAGTACATTTTTTTCCCTGGGATTTTAGTGCAGTTGTATTAACATATCTCTTTTGAATGTTATAAGAGATGGTATCTAGAAAAGCAGTGATTGATTGTGAATGAGGGAATATGGGATGCCTAGTGATGGCCTGACACAGTGTACAGAGGTTTTGGACAGGGTTTTCAGGATAGGCTCAGAACTCATTGCCAGGCCAACCGGAAAAAGTGCATAATTAAAATAAATGAATGAACACACTAATTAGTTTTGCTCAGTAATAATTAGGAAAACACACTCAGCTTGTTAGCCATCTAACTGGTCCGAATCCCCCGGTCTTAGAATTTGTCTTCTGGAGCCAATTTGCTTCAGATATGTATGTGTTTATACCACTGAGCCCGCCGTGCCCTGAGAAGCCACCCACTAGCGAACTATGAAGCACTATTGCTTCTCACTAAACCCAGATGAGCTTGACAGAATAGGACCCAGCCAAAGCTATTTAAAAAGTCATGGCATAAAAGCCAGAAACACACAGATTCGCAGCTTCCACTTCATCCACTCCTCTTAAGTTAGATGTTGCCATAACAACACTTGAAAGGCACAGTTTAGCCGGACAGAGTGCCTTTGGTCGTACCCCACTGCATGGACTGATCCAGTAGGTGAAGAAGGTGTAGTCTGAAGACTTATTACACATGATAGGAGAAATGGAGAATTTTGTTTGATGATCTGTGATCTGTTTATGCTGAGTGGATCGATGTAGTTTTGATCAAACAGTCTCTGATCTGGAAGTGGATTAGAGAGATTGAGACGGAGTGTGTGCCTGTGTGAGTGTTAGTGCGTGCCAGTGTGCATCAGAGTGCTGGCAGGCTTGAAGGCAGCCAGCTGGTCAAATATCTGTTTTGAGTTTGTTTTCCAAAGACCTGCTATAGCTGAAAGGAGATGAGTGTGGTGTTTTTTTTTCTTTTGCTGTTGCATGTCTTTTTTAAACCGGACTCTGTCTCAGGGCTGTCAAGCAGCACGTTTCCTGTAACCCACACACTACTCAATTTCAACCACTAGATGGCACACTTTCATCCTGAGCGAGGGAATATAGTTAATTCACCTCCATTAATGCCTTTGTAGTCCGTCTATGCTTTATTAGTTTCTCTTAAAATGGTATAATTTAACATTAATTCTTCAACAAATTGCCCGGTTGGTTTTGCGATGTGAACACTGAGAGAAAGGGATTTAAGACCCTGGAGATACGTACGTATGTGGAAGCAGATGGATATATCGTTGTCAGCAGATCTGACGGCTCCCATTATACCGTATGCATAATTCACAAAAACAAATCTGGCTGTTGACAAAAGCAAAAATGGATCATTCAGTAGTCTGTGTGGTGGTTCAATTCAGGGCTGGGAATTAGTTTGGAGGCTAATTAACAAAACACCCCCCTGCTCTCTCAGTCCCATTAGCAACATTTCACTTTGATGCCCTGATGGTTTCTGAACCACCCACATCCGGACGGAACTATAGTTCATTTTTTTCCGAAGTTTTTGGCAACCCCAAACAATATTCTGTATGCAAAGCATAAACCTAACTATGCATGCCAGTTTCTGCCATGAAGTAAAAACAAATGCGACAGGCAAATTGTTTTACAATTGGGACTTAATATCTCACAATTCTGACTCGATATCTCACATCGACTACTTAACATACTTAACTGCGAGACGTTAAGTCAGAACTGTGAGTTTTGGATATGCAACTGTGAGATATCACGTCAGAATTGTGATATTAATAAGATGATGACATTTAATAAGAATTGCGAGATATTAAGTAGCAACTGAGAGACAGTAATTAAAATAGTATGCAGTATAATAGACAAGAATGATAATAGTCCGAATTATTTGTCACTCCATAGTGACAACAGGCTTCCTTAGCTAACATTACAACTCAGACTAGCACTACTAGAAAAAGGAAAAGAAATACAGTCCAGCAGGTCTGGTTTGTCACTCTGGGGGAGAGTTCTGTGTAACATTTACAATGACATGAATTTATGTATTTGTGCTTACACAGAGCAACTTAGTTGCCAAACAGTGGCAACTTTGTCAGGATCCAGGACTTGAAGCCCTTTGGTCAATAGTCCAGTCCCTTAACCACTGCACCAACACTGTCCTAGTACGTATATATAATAGTCCCACAGTACATATGCTGTCTATCTTTCATATAGTCCTTCGGCAGCTTCAGATTCATAAAATAATTTGTTCTTCAATACATAAAGACTATTCTGAAAGAATTTAAGAGTCCTCTGTTACACATAATTTTACAAATACAATGTTGGAGCATAAAGAGAGCGCTAGAGTGTCGTAGCTACCCCGGGGTTACGTTAAGCCACCCCATAGCACCTACAATGATGTAGATATCGTTTGCACTTTATTTGCAAACTGAAAACATTGTTTTTTTATTTTATTTTATTGACATCATTGAAACAAATATCTTATTGCAGCTATGCAAAAGTTTTACCATCTGTGTGTAAATATAGTTTATGGTCTGTCTCTGTCTGCCTGCTAGAAACCATTCAAAGGAAACCTGAAATGATTGTGAACGGAATTTAACAACGAATATAGAGACACACAGCACCTTTAGTTAAATAAACAGCATAAATCTGGTCTTGTACTGCATCATGTTTTAATGAAATTCACGCTACACCTGTATCCATTGGAGACTGTGTTCAATGAGCTCAAGCCTGCTAGAGGAGATTTTTTTTTCTTTTTCAAAACAGGCAACTGGGGTCTGTGCATTAGCCTCTTTTGTAGAGGAGTACCCTAAAGTACTATATACAATATTCTGCCACATCCTTCTTTGGGGGCTTTTATATGACCATGCCTCAGAAACTTGTGGCGTATTTCCTCTCTGTCTTTCAGTCCAATCCACTCACTCTTTCACTCAGTCTTACTCTGTCTGCCTCACTTTCTCTTTCCCTCTCTCTCTTCCTAAAAGGACATTTCCCAGTAGCTAGGCAGTAGCGCTGCGGTATTAGCATGTTTGCCTTGAAGAAAGCATTATGGGGCTTTGGGAAAGTTTACTCATATGAGTTGAAAGCAGCAAGGGGTGGGAGGGGGTGGTGCTCTAATAGTGAGCAAATACTCCCATGGCTTTGAGGCAGTAAGAAAAGGGAGCGAGAGGATCTGATAGAGTGAGGTAGATAACTGTGGAACCAGAACATACAGTACGGCATTGTTTGTATGTTTGCTTCCGTGAATCCAGCAAACTTTTCAGTTTGACGGATATTATAAAGGCATTTTTAAGTGGTGATGTAATGTTGGCTTTGTGTAGTTGGAGCTGGAGCGGATGGCAGCCAGAGCGTTGTGTTGTGGTCTTCCACTCCTGTTGTTTTACTGGCTCTCCTCCAGGTGCTGGATAGGACTCCACAGCAACGGACAGCTCTCCATAAAGGAGAGAGAGAAAGAAAGAAATTTTTACCCAATTTCCACTCTGCGTCCTCTCTCACCATGGCTTGTCTTGTCTTCTCATTTCTCTCCTTGCTCTCACAGTGAAGACTGTGAGAGCAAAGACACACACTTCGGATCGTGCATATATTTAAACAAGCCATGGGCGCAAGTAATCGACTAATCATGGATTTGTGTAACCGCTTAATAGATTACTGTTGGCAATTGGATTTGTAATTTGATTATTTTGATGTGTACCCAAAACCTGCAAGTGAGCTGTGATTTTTAGGACCCAGGTCCGTCCTCTCATTCCCACAAATGCTTACCTTACACAATAATGCCTTTGTATTTACCATTTACTCTGTGGACAGGACTTCTTTCAAAAATAGTAATTGAATTTTAACCGACGTTTTTTTTTTTCCGTTTATATGTGAGCCCAATCCTTTTTTAAATGATTATTTAATCTCATAAATAGCAACTATAGCACAGAAAGAGTAAAGGGACTCTTTAACTACACTATCACCATGATAACATATGGTTACTCCTCTAAGCTTCCAAACCACAAAATCAGTATAATGAATGGTGATCAAGAAAATACTGTGAAAAAATATTGGTTACAACTCTATACAAGTTTTGCTATTGGCCTATGTTGTGTTATTTCTTCGTTGTTTGGTACTCCTTCCATTACGCTGGCTTTTTGAGGACAAACTCTTGTCAGCATTTAGTCAGATTAGCACACTGGGATCCCAAATAGTATATATTATAGTTGTTCTGTGGCTGAATCTTAAATCTTGAATGTCTGTATAAGTTCCCTGCGATGGATTGGTTGTTTCCTGCCTTGTTACAGTGTTACAGGTAATGGCTCCCTGCAACCCTGATTTGGATTAAGGGGGTATAAAAATGAATGAATGAATGACAGACAGTGCTGTCAGGTTACTTGGCCAAATACACCTGTTGTTACACTCTCAGCCTGAGATCACCTGGCATCCATATGTCTGTACCTTACTAAGTATGGGTTTGGTGGAGTGACAACAGAGCTCACGACACCATTTGGCATAAAGCTTCTGTATACATCTGTATACATCACACAGTGTATAGTAGAGTATGGCTAAAAAGGGGAAAATATTGAAAAAGTGGAAAAAATACAGTACAGAGGATCTCCAGTTTGTCAACAAGCATGAGAAAAATATTGAAATGTTTAAACCTAATGTTCCTCAAAGAAAGATTGGAAGGGATTTGCATAATTCAGTCCTAACTTTTTCTGATTTGGCTTGATTTGCATTGTCTTGTTGAAACATGCATGGATGTCCCTGGAAAAGGCGTCGTCTTGAAGGCAGCTTATGTTGCTGTAAAATCTCAATGCCCTTTTCTGCATTAATGCTGCCATCACAGCATTACCTTTGCTAAGGGCACTGGCACAACCCCATACCATGGCATTTGGACTTGTTGCTGATAACAGTCTGGATGGCCCTTTTCATTTTTGGTTCGGAGCCAACTGGACAAACTGGATATCCTCTGCCAATATTTGCTCCTCAAAGACTCGGCCTTTCGTGGATACTGTTTTTGTACCAAATCATGTTGACATCACCTGTTCGAAACCACATTATTATTTAGGTTTTTTTTTTTTTTACCTCATTACTAGCCCTAAATTGTCCCCATCCCAACTTTTTTTGGAATGTGTTGCAGACCTGAAATGCAGGAATGGATGTATATTAACGAATGAAATGAAGTTGACCAGACGAAACATGAAATGTATTGGGTTCATACTGTATGCAGTGAAAAAAAGTAAATGTAAGGAACACTGCATTTTTTTTTATACATTTGCATTTTCCATAAAGCCCCAACTTTTTCTGATTTGGGGTTGTACATAATGTACTTGTAATGCTAATGCAAATGAGTAGTATATGATGGAACCAGAGGTTTTTTAAACTAAGAAATGTACATCGCAAGTATCCCAAAGTCCTGGTGATATGAATATTATAGAATTAAATTTAATTAATTGAAGGAAATGTTTGTAACTGTAGGTACTACTTGCGTTTAAGTTCCAGAAAAATAAATCGAATAGCACAGTGCACGTTGGAGATGTTGTTTGAGAATATCAGTGTGTGTGTGTGTGTGTTGTTCCCTGCTCTGCTGTTGTGGAAAACCCAAAGGAATTACTGTCTCACCTGCTGTTTTGAGGGAGTCTGGAGAAACAGTTGCTCAGTCTCCAGAGGTTTGGAGAGATATAGCATTAAACGAGTGTGCTCCCTCCATCATCACATCTCGTGATCTGCCCGTCGCATTCAGCAATCCCTGCTGTCAGAAACCCTCAGAGAAAAGCTGTGAAATGAAAACACATTCTTTTGCTATTTACTAACTGAGCATTTCACTGACTGCTGGCTTGCATATCTGCGAGTGTGACGCTGTGTTTTTCTTACATGTCCCTATACACATCCATGCGGAATTCTTCATTATTTGAGAAATTAGCATGATCTTTGTTTCTTGATGATATACATGAAATCACGAGCTGATGCTAATTTACTGATCTGGATTTTTATGTCTGATTCTAAATGCTCAGGAATTTGTCAGACTTGAGCTTTACTTTTTGCATGCTCTGTTCGAATCTGCTATTGGGAAAGCTTGCACCACATCTTTGCTTTCCTCTCAATCCCTTGCCTCCTATTTGCTATACCACTGCATTTCTCCAACCTGCATTTACACATTTCAGCTCCGCAATTAAAGTGAAAGGGCCCTGGTGTGGGGCAGACTCCATGGCCGCTTTTGTGCCATTCATCACTGAGCTTTTTACACTGACCTTGACACTCCCTTCATTGGAAAAAATATTTTCTAGCATTTAGGCTACATTGTTCTCCTGTACTGAGACCTTGAGCCACAGAAGAGGCAGGTCAGCTGTATTTGAATTTACTTTTTTATTTTATTTTATTATTTAACTCATCTCACTTTTCACTGATCCACGTAGGAACAACGTGACTTCCACAAGTCTCAGATTGCTAGTTGTATATTAACTAATGCTACACTGTCCTTCTGCTAAATTCACTCTTAACCCTTTTAACTCTAACTAGCATAAGTCTGCAGTCTTGCAGTAGTCTTACCTCAGTTGTTATAACTGCATTTACTAATTCCAGTCTGTCTGGTTTATTTGTGCAGATAGGTAATTTTACAACATTCTAGCTTTACGTTGTAGAGTAAAATTGTAAGTGCTGTAAGTACTTTTTGATACTGTAAGTACTTTTCAATACAGCCATTTATTTAAATTTTTGCTTTTTCAGATTTATTTCACAGTTTTTAACAGTATTTTAAAAGTCTCAGGCAACCATTAGATTAGATATACCATTGTTTTAGCAATGGTATAATGACCACATATAATTATGTCTCAGTGTTTTTATTAGCATACAACCAGAAAATACAGGACATTTGTATGCAGTATTAAAAAGATCAGAAAAAAACTTCTAAAGGCTACAGTGGCAGGTATTTAGTGTGACCTAGTTTAACACTTGAGCAATAGCAACATCTGGCAGCTTCATCGGGATGCCAAGTCATCATTTCTACAGTTTGAAGAAGAATTGTGTTTTGGAAGGGTAGCAGCCAAGAAACCACTTTTTCAGAAGGAGAACAAGGTGAAGAGGCTAAAGCTCACAAAGATGGAATGAAGATCAGTGGAAAAGAGGATTATGGAGAGATGAATCCAAGTTTGAAATTTTTGGGCCCAATCGGCGACAGTGTGTTATTGCTAAACAACAAATCTGATGGAGGCCTAAGACTTTTGCACAGTAATGTATGTATATGTGTGCAATATCAAATGACTAAAAACATACTTGTTACCATTAGCAGTAACTGGCAAGTGGTCTGCTTCATAATATGTGATAATAAGTAATCTTAATCAATGGCATGGTTGTTAGTGCTAGATGTGCTGGTCTGAGTATTTCAGAAAGTGCTGATCTAATGGGGATTTCCCTGCCCGGTCCTCTCTAGGTTTTACAAAGAATAGTCCAAAAAAGGGGGACATTCGATGGGTGAAAAATGCCTTGTTGGTGCTGTATGTCAGACGAGAATGGCCAGACTGCTTCAAGCTGGAAGAAAGGAATGAACCTCGTTACAACCAAGGAATGCAGAAGAGCATCTTTGAATGTTATATGTCAAACCTTAAAGTAGATGGGCTACAGCAGCAGGAGACCACACTGGGTACCACATGACATGAAAGCATAGAACCACCCTGCCTTGTATCATCAGCTGAAGGCAAAGGGGGCTCTAACCCAGTACTAGCAAGGTGTACCACTCCTAATAGAGTGTATATTTTCTAGTAGACTGGATCTACTGGTTTATTTGTTGGTTGTTGAATTGTTTGTACTTGAAGTTTGCTTGTTCTTTCCGCCTCACTTTCATACGTTGTCTCACTCACGACTCGAATTTATCGTCATTATTATCCCATCAGTCAAACGCAGACAGGCCAGTACTGCAAAGAAAGCTCTGTGACGGAAAAGACCTCCTCAGCCATTCAGTACTACAACCATAATTAGAGTTAAATTATTAATGAGGGATATTTAAAAAGATTGTTTCATGATTCCATATTAGTGAATTTGATATTCATTTTAATATTTGTTATTTGATTTATATGGTGGATAATGCAATATAGACCCAATTAACAATGCATGGCCTATGTAATATGATTTTCAGTTAATGCAAATGGAATAAGCAAGAAGAAAGCAAGTGAGTCAAATTCCCTAATGTAATTTACTCGACCGGCTCTGCCTGCTTTAAATGACACTGCACGTTTTAATTTTCCCTCTCTTTTCAAAGGTAGCATATTTTTACTCATCAGACCAGGCATGCATTCATTCATGTGGAAAAAACAGCTTCAAAATCTGTCACTTTCACACCACTTGCATGCAAAACAGAGGGACTGAAGATTCAGATAATTTGGTATTTTGATTAATATCCAAAGTCACGCTGTTCTTATGGGTTGGCTCTTAGTGAGCAACAGCAGCGGGCCAAATAGTCTACCCTGGCATCATTATTCAAGCTTTAGAGGAGCATGGAGCAGAACTCAGGCCGAAGCTTCTTTGCCTCTTAAAACTCTGTTCTTTTGGCTGATTGCATTGTTTCCTGTGCTTGTCTTCTGAAAAAAAAGTGCCACGCTCAAAGTAGAGAGGGGGCAGTGAAGGGCTGGCCCCTAAAACACTCTCCAGCTTAGTCTCTCCTCCCTGAACCCACAACTGAGTTCCAGGGCCTGGGTCCTGCATAAAAAACACCTTTGTTTGCCACTCAATGGCATTAGGCATGGGCTTCCTATGGGGGTCACCACCAAGCCTTATACAGAGGAAGAATGCGAAAAAACAATGAGACAAGTATAACACGAATATATGTTATGTCATGATATATATTGGGAGGTCAACTAAATTCAGTCATAAAGTTCTTCTGTCACACATTGAAGGAGGAGCTGTAACAGAATTGCAGACATCTAGCGGTTTTGTTTTTCCTGTAGATAAATCATTGGGTTAAATGGCCCGCTCTGTGTTTTTAAGATGCCGCTGGGATTATTAGATAGCTTTTGTTTAAAGGTGCTCTTTGGAAATGTAATGCATTCACTTTAAAGGAACAGGTAGGGCCGGAAGTGAAGGAAAATAAATGTCTGAAATTCCTCTACAATACCAGTCTGACATAATGGAGTTCCCCACATTCCTAGTAGCACTCTGCTCAGTTTATAGGTCCATAACCACTTTCTGAACGATGCTATTGTTCACCCAATTTGTTGCTGATGTATGTGTTTTCTACAATCTAATGTGTATTTTGTCTTTGTTAAAAGCCCATTCTAGATGAGGTCTGGAAAAGCTGGTAGAAATTCTCTCGGGTCTTGAGCTGACCTCTCAATGACTGGCCACCTTGTTCAGAAACAGCGAGGCGAGAGAGGGATGAAAAATAGAAGAGAAAGTGTTTTGACTCGGGCCTCAATGTGCGCCTTCTATGCCAGTAGTAAAATGGCTTATTCTTCTGGTCACCATGGTGACAATTAACGCTGTTTCACAGGCTTTTGTTCCAGGCCAGTTTGGGCAGTTTTTCCCTTCTTTTTCCGAGCAAAGCGATTTTTCACTGAAAAAAAAAAAGCACAACAACCAGGCACAGAAGCACGGCAGCGACTGTTTTACATAGACAGTTTAGGAATCACTTCCAAATGGCAGCTCTATGTCTTTTTAAGTGAATATGTAGCTTTTTACTTCCTGGTCTTTCAAGGCTTTGAGCTCCCACTCTCTGTGCTCAGCTGCATCCTACTTCCATCAATGGTCTTCTTCTCCCCCAAACCCCCCCTGTTCCCTCTCTCCTCCTCTCCCTCTCTCCATGTCTGCCTCCCTCCTGCCATCACTCCATTTCCTTCAGTCTACAGCAGACATCAAGGGTGTTGGCAAGATATGAAAAGGCCACAAACTGATTAAGTAATTATCAGTTTTCCCAGCTTCTTTTGGTCGGATCTCTATCATGAAAGCATATCAAATTCCACATTTTGTACCTCAGAGTCAATTTGTAGCCCATCATCTCCCAGTGTAGCTTCTCAGACGCTTTTTCTGAAGTGCTTTCCCTTTTCTTCCTGCTAAACGTTTAATATGGCAGCTTCAGTGCATCATCAGAGGAGCTCTAAATTACTTTCTTTCCCTCGTACATTCATTTTCAGGCTAAAACAAGAACGGTATTGCTCACCTTTTGATTTAAAGCTTGTGTAGTATGTGTGGTTTAATGGCTCTGAGCAGTGATGTGGATTTTGCCTTTTGCTGCAGTCTTTTCCCGACATGTTAGCGTTAGCGTAAATTGAATTAAACACACCCCGCATCCGACTCAGCTCATAGAGTCGTACTCCTGTTGTCTCAACATGTTACAGAGACTGAACAAACTTTAATTTAACGGCTAAGATGAATCTACAAAAATGCATTAAATGAGCTCATGTGTGACTGCAGTTCTGCTGACATTTCCAGTCTTTTATGTTAATATGCCAAGTGAATTATTATTATTTCCTCTATTTTAATGACTGTCTATGCTCACTGATATATTGAATTTGTTTAGAGAAAGGGCTGTTTTGCTGTCACTCGCTGAGCAATTGGTATGATCAATGACTGTCATGGACTTTCCTCCACAGTGCCCTGGCCTAATCCCTATCGAGCATTTATGGGGGCACTTACAGTCAGAGAAAGCCAAGCATTCAGTAGAACATCACAAGATGCGCTTTGGAATATTGTGAAATCATGCTGGGATAACATGGATTATCAGTCTTAGCACAAACTTTACTGCACCCACTTTACTGTGTTCTCTAATGGCCAGGACCCCCCCAGGATCACCATAGATCAGATATTATTTGGTGACTCATTCTCAGCACTGCACTGACACTGATGAGTGTTGTGTTGGTAGAATTGGATCAGACACAGCAGTGCTGCTGGAGTTTTTAAACACTGTATTCACTCACTGTGCACTCTATTACACACTCTATTAGACTCTATTATCTACTTTATTGCCCCACCGAGTAAATGTAAAGTCAAAGAAGGTAGCTCATCTGTTATTGTAATTTGTGTTAGTCATCCTCTAAAGCTTCATCATTGCTCACAGGATGCTGCCTACAGGATGCTGGTGGCTTTACATTTTTGGTTGGTGCACTATTTTCAGTCCAGCAGTGAAACTGAGGTGCTTAAAAACTTCAGCAGCACTGCTGTGTCTGATCCACTCATACCAACCCAACAGACTGACACACCACCACCATGGACATTCACAGAGTTATCCCTAAGACACTCCGATGTTATCCTGGCTGTGTGCTTAGGGTCATTGTCTTGTTGGAAGGTGAACCTTTGGCCTCGTCTCGAGTAATCTGGATCAGGTCTTTATTAAGAATATCTCTGTACTTTGCCCCATTCAGCTTTCCCTCAAGCCTGACCTGTCACCCAGAGAATCTTGTTTCTCACAGGGACTGAAGACTTTCAGAATGCATTGTATAGAAATTCATATATGACCACTGCAGTGACACGGACATGGGGGTGGTGTGTTAGTGCGTGTTGTGCCGGTATGAGTGGATCAGACACAGCAGTGCTGCTGGAGTTGTTAAGCACCTCAGTCTCACAAAAATGTCCAACCCCCAGCATCCAGCCACCAGCTGTGTATATGGCAATAAACTCTTGAATCTTGAAATGCTGATTGGGTGATGGCACCATTAAATTTATAAATGTACTGCTTTTTTATATTTTACGTACCACTCAAAAAAAGCACATGAACATGGTAAAGTGTGTTTCCATTACCATACAGACAAAGAAATATTCAAATGAGTGGCTGCTGTATAGGAAAACAAATGGTTTAATGCTTGATAGTGGGGCTAGCTTGGTGCAGTTGAGATATGGATTGGGTTGAATTAATAGTTTTCCTTATTACTAAATTTGCATGCATGATCAGCTTGATTAACCCTAATGCCTCGTTTTCAGGAGAAACTCTTTAAAATGCTTATGGTAAAATATATACTTTATTATTCAGCTTGTCTACAGAACAGGGAGGGAAAAAAAATAAAACAATTAGGCCAAATTACAACTACACACTGAGCTGAGTTAGCCAAAAAACCCCAATGGCTTCACACTCCCATCGATTAATTTTCTACATTCTAATCCACCTCCTTATCTCTTCTTGTCCTCCTCCACTGTTGTCTTCATCAATAATGTGTCATTTTTTAATGAAAAGGAGAGCTAGTAAAAATCAACATTTGCTGTCAATAAACAACTGGTGTCGTCCCTTTTACTTTTAAGAGCTGCGTCTTTGCATTGGTGGCCGCTATTAAAACCTGATGGGGATGGATGGCTTAAAAGGATGTGTGATAGCATCTCCATCAAAAACGGCGACAATGAAAAATGAATCTCGTCCTGATGACAGCAAGAAGAGAGGAGAAAACAGAACACATTTAAATATTTAAATGTGCCTCTGCCGTAATGATAAATGACAACCAGAATCAAGTAGCTATTGGTGCAGAAAATGAAATAGGGACGAAAGAGAGAAATTAGGCAAATAAAAAAAGTAGGAGATGGAACAGTGTCATTTTCGCCCTTTACAGTATGCTTGTCAGCTATTTAACCGAAAATGTCATTTCTTAAAATCATATCAAGTCTGTAAATTGCTGCTTTGCATGGGGATTACTGTCCAGTCTCTGTGGAGTTGCCGGAGTTTATGTACTCGAGTATGAACCAAAGTCATCACACTTAAATATGCATTTGATCTGAGAAATGAGCTCTCTCCTAGTCACAACACAGAATGGTGGTCTCTTGTGCAGCTTTTCTAAAGACCAGTATCGTAGTTAATGATGCCAAGGTGTCATGAAGTCAGGTAGAAAGCTAATCTTATCTCTATGCTTGCTAACACTCTTGTGTATGTGCCTATAGGGGAATCGTGTGGAGATGGCCATGTGGCTTCCTAAGAAGACACAGCTTTTGGGATGGGCAGAGTGTCTGAAGAGGAGTGGTACTGAGCTGCCTGATGACTTTGAGGAGGGCATCATTGCTCTCAGGACCAAGTGGGATCAGCTAGAGGTGAGACCCGCTGCAGTCGTTCTCTACACAAGATTTACGCATTTATTTTGCAACACTTAAAATGAAATGCTAATGCTGTGTTTACTTACCCATCAGAGGATTAGTATTTCATTACTCTACTACCTAACTTGTTTTTGTCATTCTGCGTGTGTGTTTTGTGTACTTTAGATATTGCATTAAAATGTAATTAGCCTAATTACTACACTCCATGAGTGCATACTGGTAGAAAAGGTGCAGCTGCTTAATCTGATCAGTAGCTAACAATGGTCATGTCCAGTTGTTGCTTGGTGTTATACAGTACTTGCTTTTATGTATATGGTTGTGCTGTGTCTGGATCATTGATTGTGTGTCTTCAGAAATGAACAGGATATATATGTAAGATTAAATACCAGCTTAAACAGTGAGTGCAATGTATTGTTAATAACATTCAACAGACGTCCTTATCTGGAGCTGCTTACAGCTTAGCTGAACAGTTTAAGGGCCCAGTTTTAGTTTACCCACTGCAAGTATGTTTCAAAAACATAAATTGAAAATTTTGTATGGATTTTTATTGTTTATGGATGATTATGGGGAACATTTACATCCCCGGGTTATAAATTCATTTTAGAAACACTTTATTACAAAATAAATAGCTTAAGTATTAAAATATTATTTATTGCAACACCAAAATAACTTATGTACCAAAATCATTATGATTTTCATTTTTAAAATGCTTTACACATCAATGCTTTGCTACTTTGGCCTTGTCCTCAACCCAACCTAAATGTCTCTACTCCGATAAAATGATAAAAAGTGATCAATTCATTTAAAAAAATCATAATGTGTGTCTTTTATAATAATTTTAATAACACTTTTTTGTTTTTACAACTTTTGCATATTTTTGAACAATATACGATCTTCTCAACATTAGGCTACTGTTCTTGCAGCAACAGTCTAAGATTTCTGTAGGTAATAAATTGAATGTTATTTTTGTTTATGTCATAACTATGGAAACAAAGACTGACAGGGGACGACATGTCAGCAATGAGAAAAGTGTAACATTTTGATGTCTGGAAATGTGAGTAATTTAATCATGAAATATTCACATTATTGATATTATTTATTAAAGGGCATCTTATACTAGCTGCTGACTAGCTTCAGCAAATTCATGACCTAGCATTTTTTCCTGACCAAGTATATACAGTGGGGCAAAAAAGGATTTAGTCAACCACTGATTGTGCATGTTCTCCTACTTAGAAAGATGAGAGAGGTCTGTAATTTTCATCATAGATACACTTCAACTATGAGAGAAAAATGAGGGGAAAAAAATCCAGGAAATCACATTTTAGGATTTTTAAAGAATTTAATTGTATATTATGGTATAAAATAAGTTTTTGGTCAGTAACAAAAGTTCAACTCAGTACTTTGTAGCATAACCTTTGTTGGCAATGACAGAGGTCAAACATTTCCTGTAAGTCTTCACCAGGTTGGCACACACTGTAGCTGGTATTTTGGCCCATTCCTCCATGCAGATCTCCTCTAGAGCAGTGATGTTTTGGGGCAACATGGACTTTCAACTCCCTCCACAAATTTTCTATGGGGTTGAGGTCTGGAGACTGGCTAGGCCACTCCAGAACCTTGAAATGCTTTTTACGGAGCCACTCCTTCACTGCCCGAGTGGTGTGTTTGGGATCATTGTCATGCTGGAAGACCCAGCCACGTTCCATCTTCAATGCTCTGACTGATGGAAGGAGGTTTTGGCTTAAAATCTCACGATACATGGCCTCGTTCATTCTTCCCTTAACACGGCTTAACAACGGATCAGTCGTCCTGTCCCTATGCCAAAACCATCCCCAAAGCTGATGTTTTCCACCCCCATGCTTCACAGCAGTATGGTGTTCTTGGATGCAACTCAGCAATTCTCTTCCTTCCTCCAAACACGAAGTTTGAGGTTTTTACCAAAAATTTTCTATTTTGTTTTCATCATCATCTGACCACATGATATTTCTCCCAATCCTCTTCTTGGATCATCCATAATGCTCTCTGGCAAACTTCAGACGGACCTGACCTGTACTGGCTTAAAGCAGTGGGACGTCTGGCACTGCAGGATCTGATCCCTCTCGGCCGTATTGTGTTAACTGATGGTATCCTTTGTTACTTTGGTCCCAGCTCTCTGCAAGGTCATTCATCAGGTCCCTCTGTGTAGTTCTGTAGATTTTGCTCACCGTTCTCATGATCATTTTGACCCCACGGGATGAGATCTTGTATGGAGCCCCAGATCGAGGGAGATTATCAGTCTTGTATGTCTTCCATTTTCTTACAATTGCTCCCACAGTTGATTTATTCACATCAACCTGCTTGCCTATTGTAGATTCACTCTTCCCAGCCTGGTGCAGGTCTACAATTTTCTTCCTGGTGTTTTTCGGCAGCTCTTTGGTTTTGGCCATGGTTGAGTTTGGAGTCTGACTGTTTGAGGCTGTGAACAGGTGTCTTTTACACAGATAACGAGGTCAAACAGGTGCCATTAATACAGGTAACGAGTAGAGGACAGAAGAGCTTCTTAAAGAAGAAGTTACAGGTCTGTGAGAACCAGAAATCTTGCTTGTTTGTGGGTGACCAAATACTTGTTTTCCACCATGATTTACAATTAAATTTCTTTAAAAATCCTACAATGTGATGTGTGGATTTTTCTTTCTCATTTTGTCTCTCATAGTTGAAGTGTACCTATGATGAAAATTACAGACCTCTCTCATCTCTTTAAGTAGGAGAACTTGCACAACTTGCCCCACTGTATATATACACACATATATATACAGTGATGTGTAAAGTGTTCTGCTGATTTCCTATTTTTTTGTGTGTTTGTTAGACTTAAGTGTTTCAGAACATCAAACCAATTTAAATATTAGTCAAAGAAAACACAAGTAAACACAAAATAAAGTTTGAAATGAAAGTGTTTATTATTAAGGGAGTAAAAAAAATCCAAACCTAAATGGAACTGTGCGAAAAAGTGATTGATAAACATAACATAACTATGGTTTATCACACCTGAGTTCACTGTCTCTAGCCACACCTAGGCCTGATTATTTCCACACCTGTTCTCAATCAGGACATCACTTAAATAGGACCTGCCTGACAAAGTGAAGTACACCAAAAGATCCTTAAAAGCTAAACATCATGTCGAGATCCAGAGAAATTCAGGAACAATTAAGAAAGAAAGTAATTGAGATCTATCAGTCTGGAAAGGGTTATAAAGCCATTTCTAAAGCTTTGGAACTCCAGCGAACCACAGTGAGAGCCATCATCCACAAATGGCGAAGACATGGAACAGTGGTGAACCTTCCCAGGAGTGGCCAGCCGACCAAATTTACCCCAAGAGCGCAGCAACGACTCATCCAAGAGGTAACAAAAGACCCCACAACAACATCCAAAGAACTGCAGGCCTCACTTGCCTCAGTTAAGTTCAGTGTTCAAGCCTCCACCATAAGAAAGAGACTGGGCAAAAATGGCCTGCATGGCAGAGTTCCAAGATGAAAATCACTGCTGAGCAATACGAACATTAAAGTACGTCTCAGTTTTTTCAGAAAACATCTTGATGATCCTCAAGACTTTTGGGAAAACATTCTGTGGACTGACAAGACAAAAGCTGAACTCTTTGGAAGGTGTGTGTCCCATTACATCTGGTGTAAAAGTAACACAGCATTTCAGAAAAAGAACATTATAGCAACAGTAAGATATGGGGGTGGTAGTGTGATGGTCTGGGGCTGTTTTGCTTCTTCAGGACCTGGAAGACTTGCTGTGATAAATGGAACTATGAATTCTGCTGTCTACCAAAAAATCCTGAAGGAGAATGTCCAGCTATCTGTTTGTGACCTCAAGCTGAAACGAACTTGGGTTCTGCAGCAGGACAATGATCCAAAACACACCAGCAAGTCCAGGAGGGGGCAAACACATTTTAACACCACTGTATATGTGTATTTACGTATGGCAAAGGTATATAAATACTCTGTGTGTGTGTGTGTGTGTGTGTGTGTGTGTGTGTGTGTGTGTGTGTGTGTGTGTGTGTGTGTGTGTGTGTGTATAGATATACACAGACACACACACACACACACCATTGCCGTTGGTAGAACCAGTGTGTCTATTTTTTTTTTTTTCTTATCGAATTTTAAAGCCATTTCTCGTTTTTGAGAGACTGCACATGATCTTCAAGTTATGAAGTGCAAATGGGTCAGAATAATCTTAAATTTACGAATGAGTTTAAGTACTATGTTAGTTAAAAGGGGTTTCAGGAAAATCTCATATCTTTATGAATGTTCTTAAATAAAGTGGTATGAAGTATATAGCGTTGCAAACAATCTGGGATATCCATCCCTGTACAGCATTGGTTTTATCTGAATGCTGGGGTGATGTAGTGCATATTATTTATTATATTCTATGCACACTGGCAGTGTAGTGAGTAGTAGTACGTAAGTATAGTAAGTAGCCAAGGCTGATGTGTGCCTCAGAAACACTCAAGTCATATTAGCTTTACTTTTGTTGTTGTGCTGAAGCAGAGGACGTTACCCACAGGGATTTTAACAGCAAATAACCACTCAGTTCCTCTGCAGCAATTAGTGCTAATTAATGGCATATGTAGAAGAATAATCACTGACAGTTGCTCAAATATGGCAATATTCAAACTTTGAATGAGATGTGAGTGTGTGATCAGCTGGAGTGGTTCACGTGTTAGTGGCAGGAATGAGGCGGCGGTGGTGCGGAGAGTTCAATCTGAGCGTTCTTGCTCCCCGCGCTGTGCATTACACCGTCTCAATTGCATATTAAACAAGCCTATCAAGTCAGCCATTGGCATCTGCTGTGCTGACACAAATTGTGAATTAAACGAAATTGATGTCCTCTGTCGTATTTATGAAGACAGACTATTCTCCGAAGAATGCTGCTTATGAAGAATTTATGATTGCATACTGCTCCAGAACAAAATAAAGTGGCAATAAATTCCTATTTTTCTCTGCCCGACCCTCCAAGGGCATGGATTTCACCTCACGACGACACATTTGTCATAGACTGAAAACAGCAGCCAGTTTGTCGATTATCAATATTCAGATAAGTAGAGGGAGGAATACATAGAAAGAGAGAGGTGATGAGTAAATGAGGTATTGCCATTCCTCACTGTCAATATTTTGACCTCCCAGTAAAATAACCACGACTAAATTTGCTCCTCTGTAGGAATAAATTACAACGGGCTTTTCAGTCCACAATCTATATTAACACTTATGTCCTCATTTTTGTCACTTATTATTCTCAAATATATCTGAGTCATCAGTTTCGTATAGCAATAAAAAACAGAAAATCAGATCATTCCACATTTGGAATTTAGGGCTAGTGGCTTGTGAATTGTGGTAAAAGTTGCACCTTGAAACCACAGTTCAGGTTTTCATAAGCATTTGGAATCTTGCCCATACTGAACCAACAATATCTAATGCCTGTGTGGTATTTCAGCTTGAGCTGAATGAGTCTGACTGTATGTTCAGGTTGATAGCTGTCTGAGAGATGGTCTCAAAAAGACTGAGCCAGATTTGGATGAGTTCATTGTCATTATTCCATGGGGGTATGTGAATGAAGGTAGTATGGTAGTAACACTGAATATACACTTGCCAACTATGTCATTAGGATGTCATTAGGTACACCTGTTCAACTGCTCGTTAACACAGATATCTAATCAGCCAATCTCATGGCAGCAACTTGATGCAGTTAGGCATGTAGACATGGTCAAGATGACCTGCTGAAGTTCCAATTGAGCATCAGAGTGGGGAAGAAAGCTGATTAAGTGTAGTGCTAGGTGAGCTGATCTGAGTATTTCAGAAACTGTTAATCCAGTGAGATTATTATGCACAGCCATCTCTAGGGTTTACAGAGAACTGTCAGAACAAGAGAACATGTCCAGTTCTCTGTGCGAAAATGTCTTCTTTATGCCAGAGGTCAGAGGAGAATGGCCAGACTGGTTTGAGATGATAGAAAGGCAACAGTAAGTCAAATAAGCACTCGGTACACCAAAAGATGTAGAAGAGCATCTCTGAACACACAACACGTCAAAACTTGAAGCAGATGGGCTACTGCAGAAGTATTGTCTTGGCACATTTTGGGCCCCATAATACCAACTGAGCATTGTTTAAACTCCACAGCCTATCTGAGTATTGTTGCTGACCATGTCCATCCCTTTATGACCACAGTGCACCATCTTCTGTGTGCTCAAACTGGGTTCTTGAACATGACAATGAGTTCACTGTACTCAAATGATCTCCACAGTCACGTGATCTCAATTAAATACAGGACATTTGGTGTAAGGTGCACCAAATGAAGTGGCCGGTGAGTGTATTTACATGTTAAGACTATGTTACTGGCACTGATGATTTAGAAACAAAGACTTTGGGTTACATAATGCGCCAAATTATATTACTGGACTCTTCTTCAGAACTGCTGCTGTTGGGCCCATCAGCAAGGCCCTTGACCCTCAATTGCTTGGATTGGCTTGTACCTTCTACCAAAATTACATTTACATTAATGTCAATTATCAGACACCCTTATACAGAGCTGCTTATAGAGGCTACAGTCTTACAGTCCAAGCAATTGTGGGTTAAGGGCCTTGCTCAGTGAGCTTGGCAGAGGTGAGGTGTGAACCCTGGACGTTCTAGTCCATAGTCCAGTACCTTAACCACTAGGCTACAAGTTAGAGTTACAAGTTACTCTTAATAAGGGTGTCTGTTAAATGTAAGTGTAACTACAAAAGCAAATATTGGACACCATGCATTTCTTAGCATAGTGTGGGGAAAATTCAGCAAATGCAATATCTCACCAAAGCATTCCTTTAAATCCATGGGTAGAAAACCATGTCAGTACACTGCGGATTAGGTTTGGCGTGAAAGGGCCCATTCTCAAAGATCCTCTAAAATAGCCGATCCCGATGCTGGCCATTGTCTCAGCATTAATGGCGCGGCAGGATGAGAGGAACACAGATGTGTTAATATAGCTGCAAGCAGGGAGGGGGCTCAGGGGGACCAGGCCAGGACTGAGAGCTTAATTGGTGCTGCATGCTGAAATAGCCACTTCAATGCTGAGTCATAATCGCATCTGTTTCCATTACAGCTTTCTTACACACAGCACACACAAAGGAAGGACAATTACAGCCGCCAGTGTGTGTATTAATTGGATAATGGAGTGTTTTGTGCTTGCAATTGCCTTTTCGGTGTACAGAGTTCAACCTGCACTCAGTCTCCAAAAGTATGATTGTCAGGCAGATGGGAGATCACACATACACACAATATACATGCATGCACAAGTGCACACATACACACGGTGCAGGGCAGAGTCGCTCTCTCACTGTCAGTAGGAGAAAATTTGTGTGTGTGTGTTTTGTGGCTGATTGTTTGCTCTTCCACAAGCATTTCAATGTCTCTTTAAATCATCACTATGTGTGATGAGAATTTAACCCTCGCCGTCTCTGCCATGACGCTCAAGTCTCATGCACTGACTGTGAGACTCGTGCATTGGAGCCAGATCTCACAGTCTCACGCCAATCATTATATTTAATTAGATTGTTGGATGAATTGGATAATTGGATTTTGTTTTTAAAGAACAGGGTCTTCACAACACATGTATCATGGCATGAACAAGTGTGATTTCTGAGTTGCTGGTACTCATCAGGCTGGAAAAGGTCTTAAAACTATCTCTAAAGAACAAATCCGCAGTCAGAAACTTAAAGAATATTGTTAGCTTCTTGAGGAATGGGTGATCAATAAAGATCACTCCATATTTACTTTGTTGCATTAATCCCACAATCTTTAATCGCATTATTCACAATGAAACTTATTTTTCCTTGCTCCTATTTGACCCTAAAGAAGTTGCGTTTCTATTAAAATACCACTATCCAGCCATACGAGTGAACAATATAAGATTCACCAGAATGCGTTTATTACTTTTTAATAAGTCAGTAACAGGATTTTCATCATGTCTTATCTTGTTTGGTGCATCACAGCATTTCATTGCCACTTCTCTGACTGGGCTGCTGAGTTGTTGCATTCAGAACACAAAAGAGACAACAGATTACAACAACAATACCAGTAACGATCACCAGAACAATAGACAAAATGTTCATTTTAAAGGTACATTAAAAGAAGAAAAGGCATAAACGAGCTGTTATGTCATATACCATCTCCAACATATTCATATATTCTACACGTATTTTCTTTTCAATAGGCTGATAGTGCTGTATATAGTATGTAGGCTGTAGAGAATAGTGAATAGGGGGCCATTTTGGACACATAACTGCAGGTGCTTCAGAGGTTCAAGCAGTAAAAATGCATCACGCATCATTTTGGCAGCCCTAGCCTACTGTATATACAAAATAATTACTCTAACAACTAGAACTCACTGCTATATCTCAGACCTCTGGAGGTCCCCAGACCCACTTCAAAAGCAGAAATCCAAGGAACTTTGTTTTGTACAGGTATGCCCTGTTTAGCAATCATCTGATTAACATCCATTGGATTTAATGTCTTGAGGTCTTTAAGAGTTGTTATAAGAGGAATTAAGAATCTGCACTATATACATCTAATAAACATATGAATGACAGAAAACTAGTATGCGCGAACCCTTGCAACACCTGCTGACAGCAAAGAGTGTCGCAGTCTTGAAGGCAGAAAACAACAACGTTCCTTTTTGGTTTTGTTGTCAGCGTTTCAAATTTTATTACAGGTACAAAGACAAGAGTTACTATATAGTACAGTACTGTACTGAATATCATCATATTGTGTTTTAATTAAAACTGTATTATTGTTTAAAATAAAACCCGATGTGCAAAGTATCTAAACTACTGTGCAACTATATGGTAATGTTCGGTCAATGTCCATTTCTGTCAGTGTCCTATTTCATAAAATATAATGCAGACATTAAATGGCATTAACCTATACATGGGGGCGGCACGGTGGATTGGTGGGTGGCACCACCGCCTCACAGCAAGAAGGTCCTCAGTTCAATCCCAGGGTGGTGCAGTCTGGGTCCTTTCTGTGTGGATCTGCAAGTCCTCGCCGTGCACTTTACTCTGGGTGCTCTGGTTTCCTCCCTCAGTCCAAAGATATTTATTAGGTTAATTGATTACACTAAATTGGCATTGTAAATATATACAAGTAGTCTTGATGAGTAGTCACGTGTATACTGAATTGTACAAATGTTCATATGGCTGTTTCTGCATTCGTGTTTAACCTCGTAAATCCACTGTTTATCATTTACTCTTATTAAAACATTCTGTACAGTGAAGAATGTCTGGACCTGCCAGTGGGTTCTATGAGTTGTAATATTATTTTCATCGAGTATATATTACTAGGATTCTCGGATGTTTAAAGAGTGGCATTTTTCATGATCCTCCATATCTTTCCCTGCAGAAAACCCTGAGAGAGCATGTACAAGTCCGTATGGGGGAACAAGTTGCTGGAACAAGGGAGCTCCTCTCTCCAGGCACCAGTAGCATGGTTGCCCAACTGGAGCGCAGGATCAAGGAGCTGAAGAGCTGGCTCCGAGACACCGAGCTCTTTATATTTAACTTGAGCCTCAGAGAAGATCCTCGGCATCCCAAGCGAGTGGTTGACCCCAGCGAGGTCCAACAAGACCGACATACAGATCTGCGACAGAACCCTCAACCAGACCAAAAACAAGACCTGCAACCAGACCCACAAGCTGCCAAGCAGCTGGAGCGCTTCAAGGTAAGAGCTGTGAAGAGAAAGAGATTAAAGCAACCCTGCTGAGATCTTATCAGGAGGTCTTTACTGCCACTGCACTGGTCATGCCCTGTTACTACAGACATTGGCTCCACAGGAACCCGCTGCTAAGCTGAAATAGGGCTTCCATCTCATCAGACACACACCTCCCCTACTACCCTGCTGTATTTTAGTGGCACCAAAGCAGAACTGATATCTTTTTCACTGTCTTATACTGAAGCACTTTACTGTAGCGTGTGCCTTGACTTTATCTATTGCCAACATCCCAATGTCAGGCTTCCACTTGTAGTGCCAAGTACATGTTAGAAATGGAGTAGCGCACAGCCATGTTGAAAAAAAATCACCTCCCCTGCAAATAGAAGTGTTTCGTGTGAGCAATGCTACAATAATAAATGCAGGGCAAAAGCACCCGCCAGAGCTCTGACTGAAAATCTATAGGAAATAATTATTTGAGTTAAAATGCTGAGGAACAGCGAGGGGGAATTAATCAAGCCATGTCAAAACACAGGTAGTGGAGTTGATTACATTCCCCTGCTGAGTGACAAACATAAGAGAAGAAAACTTTTAAATATACGCCGGGTGAAATGAGCACAGGCAGGAACACTGCTCCAGAACGAAGACCTTCTCTTTGATAAAATGCTGTGCAGTAGTGGAGGCGTGCATTGATTTTTCGGAGCGGAATAAAAAAAAAAAAGCAATACTGAAATTGGAAATATTGATAAGTTCAATGTGTACAGACAGATGTGCCATTGCGCTAAATGGAATAAATCGGCATTAAATAAGTAGAAGGAGGACATTTAATGATCCAATGTCTATGGGAATGAGGTGAATAGGCAGACTTGGCATGATTGCGGTGAAGTTGAAGGCAGCAACAGGAGAGCTTAGATCCACATTGCAATAGAGCCACTGTTCTCCCAGCCTTTGCAGCACAGAGGGAAAGATTGAGAGGGAGGGAGAGGGGTGAAGAGAGGCACACTGACAACCACTCTCACCCCCTGCCCATGCCAGCCAAAGCAACAGGCTTTCATCATGCTAGAAATGAGCTACAGTTCCAGACAACACTTGACCATTAGATTGTGCCAACAGGGCCAAAACAGTGCAATCAATATAGTTAATTTAGGACAGAAGTTCTTCAAAGCCGTGTGTCTTATGCTGCTCTGATTACTGTCTGTGATCATGCTCTGTGATCGCCAGAGTTTGACATGAAGTAAAATTGGTGCAGTGACACTTGGGAAACTGCTTCTGCACAACATGTTAAGAGCAATATACTGTTCCTATATTTAACTATACACTCCTGTGCAAACCCAAAATTGTGAAATTGTAAGCTTTTAATGGTCTCAACAATAATTAGTTGGTCAGGAAATGAACAAGAATTAAACAAATAGATAGAGTAACTTGTTACTGGATAGCTTTTCCTTTGATTTCCTTATTTGTGCCTTGTGGGTAATTTTGTGGATGGCATTTTTCAGAAAGAAGAGTCAGTGTTGTTCAGCTCAGTGGCTTCAAATAATTGATGAGTAGTTGAAAAATATTTCCCAGTTAGTTTGTGTTTAATGCGAGACCAAATATTCTCTATAGGCTTCAAATATTGACTAAAGATTTGTTTAAATATAGGCTACAAGATGAGCCTGATGGATTTGTTTTCAAGCCACTTCTTGGTGGTCTTTGCAGTGTGAGCAGGTTGAAAAATAATGTGATCTTTCCACTTTGTGGGAATCAAGTCTTTCTGCAATATTTTCCTGTACTCCAAAGCACCTATTGACTTTTCATGGTGAATCCCCTGACCAGTACCACCAGCTGACAAGCCTTCCCTCACCATAACGCCATGCTTACTGGTAATAGGGATGCATTCACTGTTGTATACCTCTCCAGATCTTTGAAGACACCTCTGTGGACCATCACCATGCAACTCAAATAGTGATTCATCAGTCCGCACAACCACTCTGAATCAAACTTTCCATATTCTGCCAGAAACTTTGTTCTCTCCTTGATGTTTCTCTTAAACAGCAATGGCTTTTTGACACCTATTCTAGACACAGAACACATTAGATAGCCTTTGGGTTATTGTTCTTCTCAAAAGAGTCTTGTTTTCTGAGGTCATAAATTCTGCTGACATTTATTGAAGGCTTTTTTTTACTGTATTTGAGAACTGTAAATATGAGTAGGTGGCAACATCAAAGTGTTGATCTATTCTGTTAATAGCTGTTTGTGAAATAAGGATATGGGTGAAATAGGGAGAGACCTGACAAAGATGAGCTATGTGGTTTCTGACAGCAACTTACTCATGATATTTAGCTTTTTCTGGAGCACATTTTCTCACTCGTTTACCTTGGGACTCACAAGACAGCATATTATAGATCTCTGCTTTTAGATATCTGTCACTCCTGGTTTTATCTAAAAGCTTGTGATGGGCTGCATCAGGTGTGGCAGATTACCAACTAACGACTAATCTTTTTAGAAGAACAAACAAACACACACAAAAAACTAGACAACGTATATTTTGGAAGATTTTGAACACCCAGACAAAACGTGTTAGTCAGGATGTGCAGGGGCCACGGGGATCGACGCAGGAGATGCAGGAGCATCAGACAGTGAGGCAGGAGGCATAGACTGGAGCCATGACTGAGGCATCAGGGGATGCCTGGCTGACTTCAAGAGTGTGGGGGAGAGTCAGGGAGCGCTGGAACAGTGTCAGTGAATGTGGGGGCCACCGGGATAGTGTCAGCGAAGTTGGGGCTGCTGGGATGGCAGCAGTGGAAGTTGGGGGTTCCTGGGGTGGAGTTGGGGGGCTGCCAGCATGGCAGGGGTGCCAGGGACAGTGTCAGCACCATAAGGGCCCCCAGGACTGGGAATGCCTAGGTCAAGTCAAGTCAGATTTATTTCTATTGTACTTTTCACAATGGAGCATTGTCTCAAAGCAACTTTACAATTTTAGATTATTTTCTAATATCTAGACGAATCCCAAATTGAGCAAGTATAGGGCGGCAGTGGCAAGGAAAAACTCCCTAAGTGTTATAAGGAAGACACCTTAAGAGGACCAAGACTAAAAAAGGAACCCATCTAATGCATGTCTGTGGAATGTGGGAAGAAACCAGAGCTCTTGAAGGAAACCCACACAGAAATGGGGAGAATGAGCAAACTCAGTACAAATACAGTGATGCTTAAAAGATAGTGAACCCTTTTATTTATTTATTTTCTAAATTTCTGCATAAATATGACCTAAAACAACATTAGATTTTCACACAAGTCCTAAAAGTAGATAAAGAGAACCCAGTTGAACAAATGGGACAAAATATTATACTTGGTCATTTATTTATTGAGGAAAATTATCCAATTTTACATATTAGTATGTGAACCTTTGCTTTCAGTATCTGGTGTGACCCCCCTGTGCAGCAATAACTGCAACTAAACGTTTCCTCTAACTGTTGATCAGTTCTGCACACCGGCTTGGAGGAATTTTAGCCCATTCCTCTGTACAGAACAGCTTCAGCTCTGGGATGTTGGTGGGTTTCCTCACATTAACTGCTAACTTCAGGTCCTTCCACAACATTTCGATTGGATTAAGGTCAGGACTTTGACTTGGCCATTCCAAAAAATTACCTTTATTCTTCTTTAAACATTCTTTGGTAGAACGACTTGTGTGCTTAGGGTCGTTGTCTTGCTGCATGACCCTCCTTCTCTTGAGATTCAGTTCATGGACAGATGTCCTGACAGTTTCCTTTAGAATTCTCTGATATATTTCAGAATTCATTGTTCTTTCAGTGATGGCAAGCCGTCCTGGCCCAGATGCAGAAAAACAGGGCCAAACCATAATACTACCACCACCATGTTTCACAGATGCGATAAGGTTCTTATGCTGGAATGCAGTGTTTTCCTTTCTCCAAACATAACGCTTTTCTTTTCAAACAAAAAAATCTATTTTGGTCTCATCCGTCCACAAAACATTCTTCCAATAGCCTTCTGGCTTGTCCACGTGATCTTTAGCTGCAGACGAGCAGCAATGTTCTTTTTGTAGAGCAGTGGCTTTCTCCTGGTAACCCTGCCATGCACACCATTGTTGTTCAATGTTCTTCTGATGGTGGACTCATGAACATTAACATTAGCCAGTGTGAGAGAGGCCTTCAGTTGCTTAGAAGTTACCCTGGGCTCCTTTGTGACCTCACCAACTATTACACACCTTGTTCTTGGAGTGATCTTTGTTGGTCGCTGGGGAGGGAACCAATGGCCTTGCATTTCCTCCATTTGTACACAATCTGTCTGACTGTGGATTGGTGGAGTCCAAACTCTTTAGAGATGGTTTTGTAACCTTTTCTAGCCTGATGAGCATCAACAACTCTTTTTCTGAGGTCCTCAGAAATCTCCTTTGTTCGTACCATGACACACTTCCACAAACGTGTGTTGTGAAGAACAGACTTTGATAGATTTCTGTTCTTTAAATAAAACAGGGTGCCCACTCACACCTGATTGTCATCCCATTGATCGATAACACCCGACTCTAATTTCACCTTCAAATTAACTGCTAATCCTAGAGGTTCACATACTTTTGCCACTCACTAATATGTAATATTGGGTCATTTTCCTCAATAAATAAATGACCAAGTATAATATTTTTGTCTCATTGTTTAACTGGGTTCTCTTTATCTACTTTTAGGACTTGTGTGGAAATCTGATAAAGTTTTCGGTCATGTTTATGCAGAAATATAGAACATTCTAAAGCGTTCACAAATTTTTAAGCACCACTGTAGCTCAGTACAAGCAGCTGTCAGGTTGGGACTTGAACCCAGGTCTCTGCATTAACTAGTGCTCCACCATGCTGGGACAACTTTCCAACTTTCCAACTTTATTGTATGACTAGATATTATACGTACTATGCAGCAGGTCATTACCAAAAATGTTCTAAAGCCATACCTTAAACTTATGTGGGTATATAGGTAAACTAAATGGCTGCCACTTTTTCTTCAAATATTAATAACCCCGTCCTTTAAAATTTGTATTTTCAATAGCGAAACTTGAAGATTGATTTTTCAGTTAAAAGAACTGTAGTATTCCAGCTTCAGGCATGATAGATTAAACCGTTCTCTCCCTAAACCTTTGCTAATAATTCGTGCTAGCAGCGATCACTGTGTTACAGCATCTCGATCCTGATCAGTGTCATCGAGCTTCATGTTATGGTAATGCTCTCTGCATAGTTAATGCAGTTTCCATATCATTTCACGCTAATAACATCAGTCATTTCCTATCAGCATCTGTATGTGTTCGCTATGTGACATTTGGAAGATGGATGTTTAAAAATGGATCTTTAAGGCCTTTTATGTAATGAATTCAAATGTCCTGTGTAATGAGCAGAGTAGTGCACATTACAGCTACGACTGGAGCTACAAACCAGACCACCTATCACTGATGTCCTTGCTCAGTTTGTTGGTAGTTAATACAAGCTATATTTTGCTGACTGTTCTAGTATCAGTAGTTGAAATAGAATTTAAAAAAAAAACTTTTCCAATACACTTGGATTAAAATACAATTTTACGATTTTATTTCTGTTCAAATAATTATTTCAAGCATTCTTTCCATTCTCACTTGTTTTGGGAAAAATAAGTATGGTTTGCTACATGACTCTTGTCATTGGCTGATCTGTCCCATGACAAAGATGGCGACAGCCAAGATGCTTTCTTACTACGCAGTCACTATTAAAATGAATGCTGGCCAATTCTAAGTTTTCTCTATTGATGTACATTTTTACATTTACATTTCATTGATTTAGCAGACACCCTTATCCAGACTTACAACTGATACAAAGGTTTCAGCAAATGTTTGTGGACTACACACACACATTGCTACAACAGCCTTTGTTCCTCTAAAAGGTCTTTCCACTAAATTTTGGAACATGACTGTGAGGTTGGCTTCTTTATTAGACAATAAGCCCTGGTTTACTTTTGGCGTTCCAGTGCATTTTCAAGGTGTCTGATGGAGTTGAGCTCAAGGTTCTGTGCAAGCAAGACAAGTTCTCAATCAAAGAGAAAAGCAATTCTGTATGGCCTTTTTTAAGGGCAGCAGGATGATGAACTGTTTTGTTGTACACGGAAACCTGTAAATATGTCATACTGAGAGTCACTGGGGAATTCAGTATAACCCATTCTACCGCCACTGTTTGTCTTTGGAGAATCCAGAAATGTATGCTTTATATTAGGAATGTGTTACTGAAAGTGTTGCTGAAATAGCAGAGCTCAATAATTAGAATGTGTGTCCACAAACTTTTGTCTATGTAATGTAACAGCTTGAACATGCTGGTTATAATAAAAGTACATAATTAAATAAATATGTAATAGTGTGCACCCACTTGCAGGAGGGCGGCACTGTGGCAATTTGTGTGCCCCTTTGCTAGAGGGCAGCCGAATGACTCAGAGGAACCGTAGCTCTACCTGACTGGCTATAAGTAAACAAACTATGTTCCCCAGACTGCTCTGGGACTAATCAAATCTGTATTGCTTGCACCTGTGAGAGGCACCACACCGTCAGTAACAGGATGGTCATATTTGTGCATGCATGCTATGAAAGAAAACAAAGACCAAAGTTGAAAAGGAGAAAGGTTTGAAGAGGTGATGAAGGATAGACGACTCAGAGAGCGGGATGAAAGAGTGAAATACAGAAAGAAGTTTGAAGAGTGAAAACTAAGAAGTCTGAGAACATAGGAGAAAGCTTAAAGACAGTAAGGCTCTGACAGAGAGACGTACAGAGAATTGACCAAGTAAGAGAGCTAAGTTAGGTATTAAAGGAAGAAAGCTGCAAGAAGAGCGCTGGAGATAAAGTGATAGTTTTACTCAAATTGAAGAAAGAAAGCTGGAAGTAGGAAGCTGAAAAGGAATAAATACTGAAGAGGGTTAACAATCAGTTGTTAAAAAATGATGTATGCATTAGAGCTGCTTCCTTAAAGAAATAATCAGAAAGCCCTAATAGTGCTTTGAGTTCAGGAGAGCTTGGTTATTTACATTTACAGCATTTAGCAGACGCCCTTATCCAGAGCGACTTACAATTGATACAGTCTTACAATCCAAGCAATTGTGGGTTAAGGGCCTTGCTCAACCACCCAACAAGATTTGAACCCTGGATCTTCTGATCCATAGTCCAGTACCTTAATCGCTAGGCTACCACAGTCCCAGGTTATTTGCCATTTTGTGAGATTCAGGAACTGGGCACAGCTCTTTTTGTGTAGATGCCACTTTGCTTTCAGGAGCCATTTCGGACCCCAACTCTTTGTCTGGCTTCTTACTAATTTCTGCTATTTTGTAATATGGATGTATGTGCTCTGATTGTTGCTACTGCTGTCCAGTGGTGCACTGGTAGAGCATGTGCTCTTTCAACCTGTGATCCCAGGATCAAATCCTATTCTTTTTCTATCCAGTTGTGGAAGCACATGTGCACACAAGCATACATTCTCTTCTGTGCATATACATTACTCATTATAATAGAAGCAGGGCATATAAATATAAGGATCTCTCCTCCTTGAGACCTTCCCATTGCTCTCCACTCGGGTCCAACACCTGATATCCTGTTAAAGAATACTTTGCCTTAAAAATGTATGTTCTGGTAGCCACTGTTGTGTTTTATTGTATTTACTGAATTGTTTTTTTCTGTTAAGGTTTATTTTGTCAAGTTGTGTGGCTATGAAGAGCTTTTTAAAATAACAACTTCTTTAGTGTAAAATATGAGTAAGCATGATTAACACAAAAAGCGGTGCAATTAATGCAATTAAAAATGTTAATTATTTGACAGCACTAGCAATCATATGAAGGGCTGATTAAGAAGTTAAGGTAATGGACTATTAACCAAAAGGTTGAGGGTTCAGGTTACAACCACTGAACAATTCCCTTAATTCATAATTCAGTTGTATCTTGTAAGATTGTATCAGCTTTAAGTTTCTCTGGATGACAATAATATTAATAACAATAATAATGAAATGATTACAGTCAATTATTTACAATGATTTACATTAAAGTAATGACAGTAAAAGGAATAATAAATAAAATAGACCAACAAAAGAAAATACATCTATCCTTAAACCAGTCAAAAGTCCACCATTATCATTTGATTGAATCGTTATTTCTCTGAACTTTTTAAATATAACACGATGACCTTAACAGTTAAAGGAACAGGAGGACCGGATTTGGATAAAACCTTCTGCACAACCTCTGTAAATGTAATTGTATTATTGACATTACAATATTTATTAATTTGCTGTACTTGTAAGTACATTTTCTCTGTGTAATTCATTATAATTAAAGTTGTGATGACACTATTTTATTATTTTTTACTTACATTACACATGTTACAACCCTTTCAGAAGGCATCATATTAGACAAGTATTTATTTGGAATTAGTTCAGAACTAGGGAAGAGAAATAAAGTAGAGTCAGTGGTTGTGGTAGCTGAAGGGACTGCTGCTTCTGAACTCTGCAGAATGAGTGTATGTGGAGGCGTGTCCAAACATTAACATTTCACATTTACATTAACACATTTAGCAGACACCCTTATTCAGAACGACTTGCAGTTGAGCTGAACAGCTAGATGTTATGGACCTGGCTCAGACAAGCTTGATGGAGCCATGATTTTCACCCACAGTCTTCCGAATAAATATGCAGAAACTTAAACTGAACTATCCTGCTTTATAGGTTTTTATCATTTGTGCATTCTTGTGCAAAAAAGTATTTAGTCAGCCACTGATTGTGCAGGTTGTCCTACTTTGAAAGATGAGAGAGGTCTGTAATTTTCATCATAGGTACACTTCAACTATGAGAGACAAAATGAGAACAATTTTATGAGTTTAATGAGAAATATTTTGGTCCATTCCTCCATGCAGATCTCCTCTAGAGCAGTGATGTTTTGGGGCTGTCACTCTGCAACACGGACTTTCAACTCCCTCCACAAATTTTCTATGGGGCTGAGGTCTGGAGACAGGCTAGGCCAATCCAGGACCTTGAAATGCTTTTTTACGGAGCCACTCCTTCGTTGCCCGAGCGGTGTGTTTGGGATCATTGTCATGCTGGAAGACCCAGTCATGTTCCATCTTCAATGCTCTCACTGATGGAAGGAGGTTGTGGCTTAAAATCTCACGATACATGGCCCCGTTCATTCTTCCCTTAACACGGATCAGTCGTCCTTTCCCCTTTGCAGAAAAACAGCCCCAAAGCATGATGTCTCCACCCCCATGCTTCACAGTAGGTATGGTGTTTGGGTTTCTTGGATGCAAACTCAGCATTCTTTTTCCTCCAGTTGAGTTTTTCCCAAAAGGTTTTATTTTTGGTTCAATCTGACCACATGATATTCTCCCAATCCTCTTCTGGATCATCCATATGCTCTCTGGCAAACTTCAGACGGGTCTGGACATGTACTGGCTTAAGCAGTGGGACAAGAATCTGACTTCCTCTCGGTGTAGTGTGTTACTGATGGTAGCCTTTGTTACTTTGGTCCCCAGCTGTCTGCAGGTCATTCATCAGGTCCCTCCGTGTAGTTCTGGGATTTTTGCTCACCATTTTGACCCCACGGGATGAGAATCTTGCATGGGGCCCCAGATCGAGGGAAAATTATCAATGGTCCTTGTGGTGTCTTCCATTTTCTTACAGTTGCTCCCACAGTGATTTTATTCACACCCAACCCGCTTGCCTATTGTAGATTCACTCTTCCCAGCCTGGTGCAGGTCTACAATTTTCTTCCTGGTGTCCTTCGGACAGCTCTTTGGTATTTGGCCATGGTTGAGTTTGGGAGTCTGACTGTTTGAGGCTGTGAACAGGTGTCTTTTATACAGATAACGAGGTCAAACAGGTGCCATTAATACAGGTAACGAGTGGAGAACAGAAGAGCTTCTTAAAGAAGAAGTTACAGGTCTGTGAGAGCCAGAAATCTTGCTTGTTTTTGGCTGACCAAATACTTATTTTCCACCATGATTTACAATTAAATTCTTTAAAAAAAAATCCTACATTGTGATTTCCTGGATTTTTTTTCTTCTTATTTTGTCTCTCATAGTTGAGGTGTACCTCTGATGAAAATAACAGACGTCTCTCATTGTTCTACGTAGGAGAACTTGCACAATCAGTGGCTGATTAAATACTTTTTTGCCCCACTGTATAACCATGGTCAGTTATTTACTAGAAATCTTACTATAACATAGGAGAAGATTGGCTGTTTCCACATGTGGCGATATTCTATTATTATAATTTTTTTTCCTGAAGTGTTAACAATGCACAAATCTGAAATTAATTCAGTGTAAATCTAGACTGTATCAATTGTAAGTGGCTCTGGATAAGGGCGTCTGCTAAATGCTGTAAATGTAAATGTATTGTTTAAGTATGCAATAATGGCTGTGTTTTGTTGAGAACAAGGACATGGTTACTGTGATTTGGGTATATCTATATGAATAGCGATTTAGATATGTCTAAGGTGTGAATAATTCACTCACTTTCCATACCTGCCTAATCCAATTCTGGGTCTCACTCTCTCACATGCCCCTTCACACTGGGACACTTTATAGCTGCCACCTACCCTAACGTATGTCTTTTGAATGTTGGCGGGAACCAGAGTACACAGAATACCATGGGGATAATGAGCAAACTCCACACACACAGTGGCCAGGTTCTCTAGAGCTGTGATCCAACAGTGCTAACCACCATGTCACCATGTCACCCATGATTAAACAGTGTTTGAATAATCATTGGGTTAATGAAAACATATTTGTATATGAGTCATTCTTCCCAATGGGTGGCATTTGCTTGTTGTAACTCTATAAAAATGAAACTTCATTTTCTATAGTTTTTCAACACTGAATCTAACAACACACATATTTAACTATTCATAATGAATACTGGTCAATCTCAATCTCAATTTTAAAAAATTTTATTTTTACATTGGGTTTACAAAGTCTTCAGAAGACCCAGATGATACAACGTCCCATTGAACATGTGACTTGTGGTATGTTTCCTAACTTTCAGAAGTGGGAATATATTAGGGCAGTGTTTCTCCATCCTGGTCCTGGCACCCCACCGCTCTGCATGTTTTAGTGTTTTCCTGCTCCCAACACACCTGATCCAACTACTCAGCTCATTCACAAGTCCGTTATTGAGATAAGTGGCTGTGTTTAAAAAGGAGACTAGTGGATAAGGTACTGGACTATGGACCAGAAGGTCCAGGAATCAAATCCCACCTCTGCCAAGCTGCCACTGTTGGGTCCTTGAGCAAGACCCTTAACCCACAATTGCTTGGATTGTAAGACTGTACCAATTGTAAGTCGCTCTGGATAAGGGCGTCTGCTAAATGCTGTAAATGTAAATGAGAAGCACTAAATTGTGCAGAGCAGTGGGGCGCCAGGACCAGGATTGAGAAACACTGTGCAGGACACCTTGCCTAATAATAAAATGATTCTTACAGTTAGTTATATTAATTGTACATACTTGTAATGTCCAGTAACGGTAATGGCACCCATTTTGTGGAACAGCTCCTATTTTAGACTAATGTACCAAAATGTTTGTACACATAAAGGTGCTGAAGAACATGTGATCTATGATGTGTGGATTATTCATTAAGTGCCAAATTTGGTTGCATTTTTGATTGTCCACATGTTTTCTTTCACCCCTAGCCTTTTGTCAATGTAGTACTGCAGTCTGGTCTAGTCAGTATCTCAGAATCATACACTAATCAGTCCTCTGACTATGACTTTAACAAATGCAAGGCTCAGAGCTATGACATTAGTGTTAGTGATGATTGTGCTTTTGGTTTTCATAATAAATATTTATACAATTCCTCAATTTGCCTCTTTCATGCAATGTTAATTATTCAGTTCACTTACACCCTTTTTACATTTTCCCCAAGTAACTGTAGGTTGGAGTCACAATAAATCTAAAAGTTTTATCTTTGTAGTATCATCAGAGTCTGAGTGTGTCTCATCCTCCTGATCAGAAGCGTGCTGGCGTGACTACAGGCTCCGTCTTGGGGGCCCTGTCTAACTAATGAAATGCGACAGCCCAGATATAATATCAATACTTTCTCCATGATTAGGAATAAGGAACTCCTGTTCTTTGGCAAGTACTAACTGCATTAAGTCAGTGAGGTGCTAAGGGGGGTGCGTGGGGGAGTGCCAAATGCAGAGTTAGTGTCTTATCAGTAGGTAATGGGGAGCAGACAGGTGACAGCGCAGAGAGGCCTGTTCATTACCCACACAATCGACTGTCCACACACAGACTCTTATTTTTCATTCTGTGTCCAGCTTGCTCTATTTCATTTACTGGCACTAATGAGAAAATGTCTTTATTGATAGCATTATTATCACTTTTCTGCCATTTGTTTGTTTTATTATGTTAAAGAGGGGTGGGTCACTGTTCAGAAGCTATTAGGTCCATCTTGAAAATATGTCATTATTTTCAGGATAGGAAAAGAGAAAATAATTAGAAAAATGCACCCAGACTTAAATATTGTTATTATGCATGCAGCAATGAATATCATTCAGAGCCTGCCTGCTTCTTGGCTAGTGAAAGTTTGAATCGCAGGACTGCCACTGCTCGATACTTAAGTCAGCCTGATAACTTTAAACTGAGAGGAGCCAGTGTAAGCTTTTATGTTGGTAACTGTGGTGTGTGTTGATTTAACTTGCACTGTACCAATGTGCTGTTCGTGGCTATAGCAGCAGATAGATGCTGTGCTTTCAGGGACAAATGGATGAAACTCCAGGCATCATGAGCTCAGGAAATGTATGTGTGGGAACAAATTGTCGACACGAATTCATTACACTCATTTGCGATAACAAGTGCTTGTGATTTTAATTGACTTAATCAACAAATAGAATTAATCAGAGATTTCTAATTACTGGTAATTGATTGAATATCCACTGGGTCACTGTCGGTATGAGATGCCTGCATCCTTGCCTTGACTGGAGGGGGTTTGGGCTGCGCTGCTCCGTCTTGGAGAGATTAATTGAAAATATTGAAATTGCAGGCGTGGAAAAGAGATGAACGAAGAGGTGCAATCGTGCCAAAGCAGTAAGCGCAGAAGCCTGGTTTCTCCTTGTCTGCCATTTTCATACTCCGAAAAAGCATCACCCATAGTACATGCCCAATTCCAAGCCATTCTTATTTGGGTTTTAGGTGCATAGAAAGCTGTACAGTGGTGATTGGGAAGCCTTTAGAATTTTCTGAAACATCATCAGAATCTCAAATTTACATTTACATTTACAGCATTTAGCAGACGCCCTTATCCAGAGCGACTTACAATTAATACAGTCTTATAATCCAAGCAATTGTGGGTTAAGGGTCTTGCTCAAGGACCCAACAGTGGTAGCTTGGCAGAGGTGGGATTTGAACCCT
Source organism: Ancistrus triradiatus (assembly GCA_025084515.1). NCBI lineage: Eukaryota > Metazoa > Chordata > Actinopteri > Siluriformes > Loricariidae > Ancistrus > Ancistrus triradiatus. Next base: position 222,504 of record JAJAGP010000159.1, read on the forward strand.
GGACCTTCTGATCCATAGTCCAGTACCTTAACCGCTAGGCTACCACAGTCCCAAATGTCCTAAAGGTAGGTAAAGACAAGTACAACATTTTAAATTTCATTATTGGGGAAAATTATCCAATATTAAAAAAGTTAGAAAATCATCTCTAAAGATTGGACTCCACCAATTCCTAGTCAGACAGATTGTGTACAAATGGAGAAAATATTACTATTGTTACTCTCCCTAGAAGTGGTTAACCAGCAAAGATCACTACATGTGCAAGGCGTGTAACAGCCTGCATGGTCACAAAGGACCCCAGGGTAACTTCTAAGCAACCACAGACCTCTCTCACATTGGGTAATGTTAATGTTTATGAGTCCACCATCAGGAGAACACTGAACAACAATGGTGTGCATGGCAGGGTTGAAAGGAGAAATCCACTGCTTTCCAAAAAGAACATTGCTGTTCATCTGCAGTTTGATAAAGATCACATACACAACCAGTGGCTATTACAAAACCATTTTGTAGATAGATTATACAGAAGTATAACTTTTGGTTTAAATAAAAAGGATTATGTCTGGAGACAGGAAAACGTTGCATTCCAGCATAAGGATCTTATCCTATCTGTGAAACATGGTGGTAGTATCATGGTAGATTGTTTTCATGTGGGCCAGGATGACTTGCTGTCATTCTGTGGTATGAATTCTGTGGTAGACTAGTGGTTAAGATACTGGACTATGGACCAGAAGGTCCAGGGTTCAAATCCCACCTCTGCCAAACTGCCGTAGTTGAGCTAGGCTCTTAAGCCACAATTGCTTGGATTGTAAGATTATATCAGTTGTAAGGTGCTCTGGATGCCAAATGACATAAATGGAAATGTAATTCTGAATGATCAGAACAGGAATAGGATAAAGTTTTTCAGCTGATGGCCAGCCCTTAACAGGTACAGGCACCTGAAAACGTATAGTTGCCGTTATTGCTGCACAAGGAGGTCACACCAGATACTGACTCCCTGGGTTCACACACTTTTTCCACTCAGAGAAATGTAAGATTGGATCGTTTTCATCAATAATTAAATGACCAACTATTATATTTTTGTCTCGTTTGTTCTCTTTATTTACTTTAAGGACTTGTGTGAAAATCTGATGATGTTTTAAGCTGTATTTATGCAGAAATATAGAAAATCCTAAAGGTTTCACAGCCTCTCAAGCACCATTTTACATAGAATTGTTCATTTGCTAAACAGGGTGGAAAAGTAAGAAGCATGAATGGTAGTATACCCGTTTTGGGTGCCTTCTCATTTTTGCACAGGATGTTGAGATTGAGTTTGAAATATTCCTAGAGCTTTTCGTTGTGCTGCTGTTATCCGGCGTCATGTGCCTCAGGCTTGATTGCCAGCTCAGATAGTGAGAAACCTGTAGATTAATACAGTAGGTAAGACGGATTTAGCCAAGTGATAGTGAAGCCAGATCAGGACGATGAGAAAGAATAGTCATCTAGAGCTCTGGGAAGATTGGCTTAGCACTGTTGCATGCTTGGCGGCAGCTGATCTGATGATACCTTTATTAAAAGCTCCTGATAGATAACCCTGTTGTGGGTTTGTTCATTTCATTGCCTTCACAGAGAATGGTCAACTGAACGATGGCTCCCTTGTTTGGCTTCTGTGTTTGTATCTCTCGCTCTTTCTTTTTTCCTTTCTTCCTCTCTCCTTTTGATATCAGGCTAGAGCAACAGAGCGCATTGGCCAGCGGCCAGCTTCTCAGCCATAGCACTCAGCCTGTAGGTCTGAAATGGAGTCATTGTGTAGGTTCACATTCAGATACTGCAGGGAAAAGCAGACCACTTTACCGCTCCATGTATTTGGAAAAGCTTTTTAGCAAATATTGGCACATCGTACTCCGCCTTTCCCCTTTGTCAATAAGGCAGGACACACTGTGGGGGGGATCAAATTTATTAAGCCCAGCAATACAGAAACAATGAAGCGTCTGATTTTTGGAAGTCTAACAGCTCCATATGCTGTTCGGTATGTTAAGATATAGTCCGTGTTCTCTGCCATTTAATCTGTATGAGTGGACCTGCTGTATTGATTGAAGAACAGTCATGTAGATTGTTTGCCATGGCTGCAGTAAGTGCAGTGGATGCAGTACGACAACATAAGCGCACATATAAGAGACTGCTCTGACCATCTGCAACACTAACACCAGCTGTTTGTGTATAAAGATAAACAGTGTCTAGCCAGGCTGCCATGAATGTTTGCCAGCTACTTTTAGGATACAGAGTGATGCACACTACTTATTTTGCATGTATATAGGTTTGGTTTTGTGTCAGCTTTGAACATCTCTGAGTTTGCTAAACATTACTGTATCATCTCGGCCCAATTCACCATTCTACAGGATAACTTTATCACTTCTTGCAGTGCCCCCCCCCCCCCCCCCCCCCCCCCCCCCCCCCCCCCCCCCCCCCATTTGGCAGTCTCATACCTGTTTAAAAGATGTGGGGAGCGGTAATATATGCTAAACAGAGGCAAAATGCTGAAAAACAAAATCCAATTTAAATGTATGGTGTTTAATATTTATTGAAAAATTAAAGAACCATGGGGCAATGCCTTCGAGCAGGTGGGATTTACATAAATTGTTCCAGGAATGTTTTTGTCACATACTGCACACGGAGCGGTGCTTGTCCATTTACTCAGTCTGCACTGCATTTTTAAGGAGGGCTTAGGTACAGGCGCAAGACCATCGGCATCCTGAAGCCCTTTCACCCCATACCCTGAATGACCTCTGCTTGCTCGGGGGAGTGTGTATAGTATGGTGATTTCAATCCACTTGTTGTAGCTCTGCTCTGGAGCACAGCAGCACAGCTTTAGTCTGTAACTATCAGACTATCAGAGTGTTGTTTATGAGGAGAAGGTGGAGGGGACACTGATTTACATGCTCCTGACAGCTGGATTGTTGTAGGGACCTCATCAGCACAGTGCTCAATTCTTCCTGTCTCTCATATACTCTTTTCACTGACTCTCATTCTCTCTTTACCTCCATCCCCTGCTTTTTTCTACTTCCTTTACTCTCCCTCCCGCTCTTTAGCTGTTATCATGAACTCGGACATAATGGTAATTGACACATTAACCAGAATGAGCACAAATTACAGACTGGTCACTTTGCAGCAGTAAAAACTATTTGAACATCTTTCTGAATATAGTATAGGCTTAGATGTTATCGCTGTTTGTTGGCTGATGTGGAAAATGGCACAAGATGTTCCGTGATGTGACATGACGACCTGGCCAGAAGACACAATCATGAGCCGAACCCATGTCCTGTGGTGGTGGGCTAACGTACTAGATCACTGCTCCCCCTGAGTGCCTAAAACATCCATGAAAAATGTATGACACGATATACTTACCAGACAAATAATGAGTCATCTATGACTGAAACATACTTAATAGTGCACTTAATCCTCCATGGATTGTGACGAGAATTTCTGGTAGGCTGGCATTTTTGCCACTATGACCATACGCTTCAATACACCTGCAAGTTCAGCTACTTCCGTCACACTATAGTTTTTGGCACACCCAACTGCAATCACTCCTTTTTCCAATCATTAACATCTGTTTTGTTACCCATTTTCCTGCACTGTACCACCTTATCTCAGTCTATGAATCCCGTCATACACCTCGCAGGTATCATCCTCGTGCAACTCCATCTGCAGCTTCCTGAAGTTACTATCACTTTAAACTCACAAGGTGACTAATTTTTGTGCCGGGCATATATATATTGTCATGAATATTGACTGACCTCAGTTAATGCAACTAAGCACTCTTATTTCCAGTCTGTCTGGTGACAGTTTTAAGCTTACTTGGAGACAAAAATAAACGTACTTGCGAGCTTTGCCAAAAAGACATTTGAATTCCACTGATGCATATTCTGTTAATAGAGCAGATGTTTAAAAGTAGGTCTTTTTCTTTCTAGGCTCTCTGTATGGAAGTGCGAGCCCGAAGGAAGGGTATAGCCTCAGTGCTGAGGCTGTGCCAGAGGTTGCTGGAGGGACCAGAGGACCAAAGCTCTGAAGCCGAACGCCAGTCATTACAACTTCTACAGGTGAACCTGGAGAGGCGCTGGGAGGCCATTGTCATGCAGGTGCTCCAGTGGCAGAGTCATCTCAAGCGCACTCTGGGACGAGAACAGGTTGGATATCACATGAACCCTAGCTTGTTTGTATTCTATGAGCCAAGTTAAGGATGTGCTCATGTTTACTTTCTACTGTGCTATACGAATCGCATCACAAAAAATATTCGATTGTCAATGACATGTGAATTCTGTATATAAATAACCGCATGGCTGCACAAAAGCAACAGGGTTTCCTGAAGTACTATCTATAACAGATATTCAGTAAACATTATCTAACCATTCATTTTCTGAGCATGTGTTTACCTAGCTTTTAAAATTGCTTCATAAGGGTCAATTTATTCCTTGTTCTACTCAGCTGCCCATAGAGGCTAAGTGTCTTTTTCAGCCAAACATATCATAGCAATAATCTAGAGCAAAACAGCTATAATGGAGCAATAACAGCGATGTTTAAAGTTGGAAATGTGAATACATATTATCCTTCAATAATATAGAACGAAGTGAAAGTAGCTCACAGGGTCTCGGAAGTACTAAGGTTGCCAAAGAGTAATCTTAAAGTATTAAGTAGTCTTTATAGAAATTGAAAATGTTAATACCAAGCCCACTGTGTAGTTAGAAACTATGTGCTTCCCAGTCATTCCCAACCCAGTTTAAACTGCAAAGTAAGCAGCATTTTATCCAACAAACCAAACTCCCAACTAGTGACTTACAGCAGATGCAAGGTTGTAGCAGTATGTTAAATGTGGGAGTTCGACTTTCAGCTTTTGTTATGCAGATTCAGTGCATTCCTGGGTGCTAGCAGCACAGCTCTGTAGAGAAGCTCAGGGACCTGTTTGTGGATGTCCACTCAGTTATCCCGCTTTCATTTAAAGCAGCAAGACAAATGACTCAGCCCTCTCCAGCTCTGACCTTGCAGGGCTGAAGAGCAATTTCACTTTTGAAAGTGTTTAAAAAAGGGAGAAGAAAAATAACAGGGAGGGTCTGTTTTTCTGTTAATACAGTGTGCTGTGTGCAAAGATAAAATGTCCTTCTGCTGAAAGATGTAAAAGGACAAAAAAACTTTTCTTCTATATTTGATCTAGAAAGTTTTTCAATTTGGACATTTTTAGATGGGATATTTTCATGCCATTTTATGCAATTTTATGCCAGTTTTGTGCCAGCATAAGAGGTGGTAATCTGAAACTCTCACTCCGTCTGAATTAGGTAGCTATACCTACCAAAGGAAATAATGTCCTGTTCACAGCACAGTTTATCAATGACAGAGGAAGGTTACTGCCAGAATTTAGTATTAAAAATGTCTTTGGTGCAAGTGTAGTACAATGTAAGCAGAAGCAGTTTACAAAAATGACTTTTTATTCGATTAGGCTGATTGATCGTTCTGACTGTAGAAGGTTTTTTATCATGCATTAGCAATCCAAGCTTCATCATAAACATTTCCCTTATCAGCATGAAGAGAATAAACAAAAATCTAATAAAAATTCATTATATGCAATGTATGGCATATAAAGTGAATGTTGAATTTGTGAGTTTATTAGATTAATGGGATAAAAGGATAATATTAATAGACCTTGCTCATTAGCAAGATGCCAAGCAATTTGTATAATTGTATCCCGTGTAGAATTCCTGTGTCTAAGCAGAATTTTAAAGAGCAAAAATGTTTCAGAGCTTAGCACTGGTTTTGATCTCATTAAAGGTATTACCAACTCATGGAGATCTGAAATCTATTCCTGTCCTATTTGTTAAAAATGTCTTCCCTCTGTTTCATATCTATATTTTTACACCATTTTACTTTAATTCTTCTCAGGTCCCAGGGAACCTGATTGAACCATCACTTATGGATCTCCGTGGCTTAAGTGAAGACTCTTGGGAATGGGATGAAATGGATATGACCATAGTTAACATGGAGTCACAGGAATGTGAGGAGCAAAACCTTCGTTCTGCAGGGGAGTCTCTAATTACTACTGAAACGTGCCCCAGACAGAGCAGAATCTTTCTGAATGCCCCTCAGTCACATCCTACTTCCTCCCATGTTTATCAGGTGTTCAGTCTTCCCCATGTGGAGCAGTACCAACTGCCTAAGTACAATCAGAAGAAGGCTTCAAATGCAGCCAAGACCAAAGGGAAGCAGCCACTCCTAAAGAGCCTGAGCAAGGACTCCTCTTTCTCTTCAGTGGAGTCATTACCTGACATCATAGCAGGACTAGTGAGTGGAAAACAGGGGTTGTTAACAGAGTCAGCCAGAAGATCTGAGAGCGAGAGCGGAATAGTCAGTGAAGGAGACACAGAAACAACAGTCAACTCTGAGATCTGTCTGCTTTATCAAAATGACAATACAAAGTTTCAAGGTACTCTTACATCTGTTGTCCGTTCTGAATCGCCTTGTATAGAAAAAGTGTCAGATGAAGACATAGACAGGATACTGGAACGTGCCAACAAATGTGCTGCACTTGGAGACAGTCTGGCAAAAGAGACTAAGGGTCAAAGACACTTCATGTCAAGGAGGAAGAGAGAGGAATCTGGAGAAAGCAGGAGAAAGCACAGAAAGGGACCTGTGGAGATTTTACTTAATGGCCATTGTCTCAGTCCTGACTCTGAGGATGAGGGCCATGACACTGGAATATTCAGTGCAGGCTATGACGATGATGGGAAAGTCCGAAGAGAGTCCGCTCAGCTGTCTCATGGGTCTTCTCTAGACTCTCTCTATGCAGTAGGAGACTTATTTCCATTAGCCAAGGAGCCTCTGACACGCAGCATATCCCTCGAGAGCTGCCTGGCACCGTGTAAGAGTTTGGAGGAAGCAGGCAGTCAGGGCAATCTGGGGGACCTGTGCCTGGCCACCGAGTCCACTGGGGAGCTAAGCAAGAGAACTCTGGAGCTGCTCAAAAGGCTCGAAAATATTCAGACCCCCCTAGACCAGACGATGACTCGTAGCATTTCTGATGTCACCCTCCAAAGCAGCTCTCTTCATCTTCTGGGGCGAAGGCCCTGCTCAGGGGGTGCTCCTTCCTCTGTCAATGAGAGCTTGGCAGCTTCTCTCACAGAGCTGAGTAGCGTTGATGACTCATCAGTAGCATCTGAGGATCTGGCCGTGCAGAGGAACCGCTGCATGGCCAAAAACTCCAATGCGTCCTTCAGGAAGCATAGTCGCAGGCAGCAGCTCATGGATGAAGCAGACGCTAGTGTGAGCATGGTGGTGAATGTGTCATGCACTTCAGCCTGCACTGACGACGAGGACGACAGCGATCTGCTTTCCAGTTCTACTCTCACTCTCACTGAGGAAGAGCTGGGCATCAAAGATGATGAAGACTCTAGTATTATCTCTGAAGAGGAATATATAGAAGGCACATTTTCCCCAGGGATGGACTACATGAAGGGGGAGTTTCCAGGCTGGGTGAAGCCCAGAATGCAGATCAGGGAGAAAAATGAGACAGACCTTGGTGATGAGTTGCAGTGTGGGATCCTGTCCAGGGAGATTCTGTCTCCTGTGAGGACCACCAGTGATTCTCGTTTTTTGAACCGGGCTGCTCTCAAGCTCTTAGAGGCCAATAGTAATGTTAAAAATGACAGCCTCAAATTGCAGGAAGTGGACAGTGATGCTACCAGAAACTACATCAGTAGTTTTGTTGATGACATGGAGAACGGGAATGTGGGCATCACCCATATCAAAGGGAAAGATGAGGATGATCTGCTCAGAGAAGAAGGGAGTCTGATCACTAAAAAAGGAGAATCGTTTCAGGATTGCTACACCAAGGATGTTTTAAATGGTGATATAATTGGTATGGTGTCCACCAATTCCACCTCATGTGAGCATATCAGCTTGCAGTCTAAAGACTTGTCTCTGGAAGGCCAGTTGAAAGGAGAACTACCATGTCATGGCCACAGTTTGTCACCAGTGAGAACAGTTCATATGAACTCAGAGGAGCAGTTGGCTTCTTTTCAAAGCAGTGTCCAGGAAAATCACAGAGGGAGCTCATCAAATTGCTGCAGCTACACATCCTTTCCTTCTAAGGAGGAGAAAGGTGAGAAGGTCCACAGCTTTGTAATGGAGATCATTGACATGACTTCAGTGGCACTGAAAACGAAAGTCGCTCAAGCAGAGCAACCTCAGGAATCGGCCAGCTCTACCTCAGTCTCTCAGATTAAGGAGAAAGTTCTGGAACACTCCCATCAGCCCATCCATTTACGCAAGGGAGATTTCTACTCCTACTTGTCGCTTTCCTCCCATGACAGCGATTGTGGGGAGGTCAGTACCTGCACAGAGGACAAGAGCAGCACCCCGATTCTCTCCAGAACCCCGGAAATCCGTGACGAAGAGCCCCTGTTTGAGGCCTGCACAGAAGAGGTCTACCTTGGCCCTCCTCTCTGCTACAGTATGTCTATTAGCAAACGGCCCACAAGATGCAGCGCTACCAAACTTACAGCCTCTTTGTGTCCTCCGAGTCAAGCTCCTCCAAGACCCTGTGATGAATACCAAAAAGCACATGGTATTTCTCCAGGAAGTATATATGGAACCCAGCCTCAGTGCCATAATGAGGCTGCTTATCTTAATCCTTTACCATGTGAAACCCTGATAGACACTGTTGAATGTTTTGCAGATACTAAAATGCTTGAATCCAATATTTCCCCTGTAATGACTAAGATAAGAGTCTCTTGCTCCAGTACAAATCCTTTAAAAGAGGAAAGCAGCCTCTGTATTAATCCTAAAATTAACTGTCCCCCGATAAGAAAAAGTGATAGGGATGAAAGAGGTGATGCTTCACAGTGGATGAAACAGAAGAATGTCAAAAAAGGGCACAGCACTCCTCAGGAAGCCAAGTCATCTCAAAAACAGGTGCATTTACACCTTACAGCGGGCTCTGTTTGCATGTAATGAGAGCTGGGCGCATTTCTGCCATCTCAGTCACTAAATATTTAAGAAGGATTTTTATTTTCTCCCTCCCCCTCTTTTCTCCCCATTTTCCTCTCGTCTCTCGCCCTGAAGTGCTAATGGAATAAGGATTTGCAGGCGTAGATTTAAAATTTTAAGGTCTAGAGAACAGAATAATCATAATCAGTCAGATTGCATTACGATTCCTAAGCAAGACTCCAGCGGGAATCATTACTTAATTTCATGACTGTAAGAATGATGTGTTTGTGTTCGTTTAAAGTGGTTTTCTGTTGCGTATACAAACTTTCGCACTGCTTTGTTGTTCTAGGTCTCACTAGAAGTCTAATGTTTGACCTTAGTATTTTTAAAGCAACAGCATTAACGGTTGGTCTCCAGCACATTTCTCTAGTTCTTCCATCATATTACTTGTCAGAATGTATTCCGTGTAAGACATGGCCAGAGTGAAACATTTCTGATCAGGACGACAACTGACGTAAAATAGAAAATAAGTAGATTTAAGAAGCATTAGGTCAATTTACAGATGTAAAACCTCAAAAAGAAATGGAAGACCCCTTCACATCTTACTGACATAGCCCCCATCATCATTTTGATCTCAGTCTCTCTCTCAGATGTCAAGGTCAGTGAGTGGTGCTGGACTCGGGGAGACAGGCCGCAAGGCTTCGCTCGGCACTCGCCGTTCAGACAGCTCATTGGCAGTGAAGAGTAGCATGAGCAGCAGACCCCAGGCCAAGGTTTGTACTGTAGGTCATGCATCAACACAAGCACTCACAGACACACACACACAGATGTGCACACACTCCCTCCAGTCGTTTTCCGTCATACCTCTGAAAAATGGCTGATGGGTCTTTTCAACGTCTTGCGGCACATTGCAAGCACCCCATTTTCCACATCAGTCCATACTGCAACTAAGCACCTTCCTGCTCCTCATTAGTGTTTTCGCAATGAACGCATCGACCCTACAGGCTTATTATGATGCTGATGACAGATGCATTTTCTGACTCTTGGTCCATTCAAATTGTGTGATGACAACCTTACCAGGAAGTTGAACTGAAAAGCAGTCATTATTTTTATATACAACATACTTACAAGCTTGAGACCCTCATACATGGAAAAGTGGAGATTCATCCACATATGTGGGTCCTCACTCCGAAAAATCTGAGTTGAGACTTGCACACTGATGATTTTTTAATGTATGCAAAGTACAAAAGTATGTTCAACACAAACACTTGGTTAACAGCCAACATATATTTGTGTCACTGTCAGAAAAAACACAGCAATTGATTAACAGTGTTGAAGTAATACATATGCCAGATATTCAGGTGTTGTTGATTGTCCTGCAGTGATGCTTTAAGCTTGTTTTGCTCTGTGTGTGTACTAAAGATTTGCCCAGGGCTCACTAGAAACTTTAGCATAGTTATAGGAAGTATTATGCGAACTCACCCCTGGTGAAGTGACATGTGTTATTGCTTTTCAAATGAAAATAAGTTAATACCACTGTAGGAAACAAAACATACTAATACATCTTTTTTTTTTTTTGTTTTTTTTTTGGAAAACTGGTGGAGACAGTTTCTCATGAGAATTATCTCAGTATGAATCGTGGTGGTGTAATTAAGCCTAGTGTGTGTCAATGTAGGCAGTTATTGTCAGTGCTATGTGGAGTTCAGGAAAATAACTGATGTGGGAAAGAAGTTGTAACTAAACCAACTGTTTCTAAATACTTACATTTACATTTAGTCCTGTAGCAGATGCTCCTTTCCAGAGAAACTTACAGCTTAGATTGTACAATCCAAAGCAACTGTGGTTAAGAGTCTTGCTCAAGGACTCAACAGTGGCAGCTACTGGGATTTGGATCTTGAACATTCTGGTGCATAGTGCAGTACCTTAATAACTGCACCACCTCAGTTTTATATAGTACCTTTAAAATATGGACATTGTCATAAAGAAGCTTAATAGAATGCCAAGTCTACATCTAAAACTCAGCAGCCAGAGGCAACAGTGGCAAGGAGTAAGGAAAGGAACCAACAAAGAATACAGTACATCTATATACTATATACAACTACAGTAAATATAGATACTATATTGCACATTGAAAACCAGGACTGCATGCACTGAAGAAAATCATTCAGAAAATCCAAATTTTATTCTACCTGCTTATGTTTTCTACTCACAGCAATCAACTTCTTAATCTAGCATTCAATCCTCTGCTTAACACCAAGGGACCCCTTTAAACACGGCAGGGTGAGCTTTGACCAAATAACATTGTAACAGTGAGGGAATTGAAATTAGTATTTGAATAGGCCCACTGCCATATTTCATGCATACCCAGAGTACGGAGGATAGAGTAGATCATCATGTGATCATCTAGAGATCATACAAGATCAGACTCATTCATTTCAACCCAGCAGCCATCATACACTAATTCACACTCCTCCTGAACACTTGGGACCAGATTCTCATTGTTCATGGACTTATGATTGTCCTAACTTAAAACATTGTGAGCATCTGACATCCCTTTTTCTACAAAGATAGTCCCTAAAGACAGGTAACATGTTGTGAGGTAGGCAGAGCATAATGCTGGTCCAACAGGGGAATTTGGTAGGTCGGTTAATTGCTTTTGCTGTATATATATCAACAGATATAGTCATGTTTAAAATGAATTGGAAGAGGAAAGGGAAATGGAAGACACTTAATTTTGGGCACCTTGCCACTATGGCAAGGTCACCAGACTTCAACCCATTAAAGTGTGGGATTAAGTTTATACTGCTTCCTTTTCTTAGTAGTTTAATTCATTGCTATCTTTAGCAACATTTAATAGGAAGACTGACAGCTTTTCAGTTGACTTCACTTTGGTTTATTGGATATGGAGCTTTTTATATAAGTATACATTCTGGCTACTTGCGCTGAAGAAATGACCAATGATGTGGACATACAGTGGGACAAAAAGTATTCAGTCAGCCACTGATTGTGCAAGTTCTCCTACTTAGAAAGATGAGAGAAGTCTATAATTTTCATCATAGGTACACTTCAACTATGAGAGACAAAATGAAAAAATAAAATCCAGGAAATCACATTGCAGGATTTTTAAAGAATTTAATTGTAAATCATGGTGGAAAATAAGTATTTGGTCACCCACAAACAAGCAAGATTTCTGGCTCTCATAGACCTGTAACTTGTTCTTTAAGAAGCTCTTCTGTCCTCCACTCGTACCTGTATTAATGGCACCTGTTTGACCTCGTTATCTGTATAAAAGACACCTGTCCACAGCCTCAAACAGTCAGACTCCAAACTCAACCATGGCCAAGACCAAAGAGCTGTTGAAGGACACCAGGAAGAAAATTGTAGACCTGCACCAGGCTGGGAAGAGTGAATCTACAATAGGCAAGCAGGTTGGTGTGAATAAATCAGATGAAACCAAAATAGAACCTTTTGGTAAAACTCAACTCACCGTGTTTGGAGGAAGAAGAATTCTGAGTTGCGCCATACCTACTGTGAAGCATGGGGGTGGAAACATCATGCTTTGGGGCTGTTTTTCTGCAAAGGGGACAGGACGACTGATCCGTGTTAATGGAAGAATGAACGAGGCCATGTATCGTGAGATTTTATGCCAAAACCTCCTTCCATCAGTGAGAGCATTAAAGATGGAACGTGGCTGGGTCTTCCAGCATGACAATGATCCCAAACACACCGCTCAGGGAACGAAGGAGTGGCTCCGTAAAAAGCATTTCAAGGTCCTGGAGTGGCCTAGCCAGTCTCCAGACCTCAACCCCATAGAAAATTTGTGGAGGGAGTTGAAAGTCCGTGTTGCCCCAAAACATCACTGCTCTAGAGGAGATCTACATGGAGGAATGGGCCAAAATACCAGCTACGTTGTGTGCAAACCTGGTGAAGACTTACAGGAAACGTTTGATCTCTTTTTTATTTACCAACAAAGGTTATGTTACAAAGTATTGAGTTGAACTTTTGTTATATACCAAATACTTATTTTCCACCATAATTTACAATGAAATTCTTTAAAAATCCTACAATGTGATTTTTTCTCATTTTGTCTCCCATAGTTGAAGTGTAGCTATGATGAAAATGACAGACCTCTCTCCTCTGTCTAAGTAGGAGAACTTGCACAATCAGTGGCTGATTAAATACTTTCTTTGCCTGAATGTCTAAGACTCACTAGAGCAGCCAGTTATTACCAATACTCAAAACATGTGATAGTCTTGGCTTAGTATCAAATACTTTATATTGGCAAAAGTTTGTGGACACCCCTTTTAATTATTGAGCTCTGTTATTTCAGCAATACTCACTAATAACAGATTCATAATACAAAGAAGATATTTTTGGATTCTCCATAGACAGTCAGTGGCAATAGAATGGGGTCATACGGAATACCCCAGTGACTGTCCGTATGACACATTTTAAATAAAGTCCATAGAGAATTGGTTTTCTAAATTTCATTGAGAACTTAGCTGGCTTGCACAGAACGTTGAACTCAACTCCATCAGATTTCTTGAAAATGCACTGGAAGGCCAAAAGTGAGTCGGGGCTTATTAGTCTAACATCAGAAGCTGACCTCACAGTCATGGTCCAAAATCTAGTGGAAAGACCTTTTAAAAGAACAAAGCCTGTTGTAGCAGTGAAGACTGGGGCATATTAGTAAGGAGAAGCAACTCCATACTAATACCATTGTTTTGGATGTCCACAAACATTTTTCTGTGTAAAGTATTTGGCAATCTGGATAAAAAACAATAATCTTGGACAAAATCTTGAGTGTTCTAAAGTCTCTAATGAATTATTTTGCCGTTTTAGAGAAATCGTAGTGTGTCAAGACTCTTCCTCTCTCTCAATAAATATAGTACATATATATTAAATATAATATAATATGTATCTTTCTATGTCTCACTGCTAAATTTGCGGTGTTTTTTTTTCTCTCTCTCTCCTAGAAACCTTCTGGAAGTCCTGCGATTCCTGCATGTAAACCCTTGCTGTAGAAGTTCTGTTGCTGTGTAATTATTCTGTGAGCTGGGATCTTCATTCCTGGTGCAGACCTCTAGCACTGCAGTATTTTCTAAGTATCCTCCTATGGTTTCAGAGCTCCAAAGATCTCTTAGTGATATTGTTCTTCTGTACTCACAGCTCAGCCTGGATCCCAGATCTGAGCTACCTCTTTGGGCTTCCAACAAACACCCTGATAGTCAAATACAGATATGCTCATGTGCACATGGTAGCTCTCGTTGTCACAGTGTCTTCTGTTGGCTGTTGTTATGTTAACGCACATTGCCGAATCAGCGAGGGGGCGTCTGACATGTTCAAGGGGGCGGTGATGGTTTGAGTGAAACATGTGTTGCCACCACCCAAAGTGAAACTGCACAGACTGATTGATGCTACAATATAGTGCTAAAATACACTCAGTAGCACCAGTAGCTGCTTCAGCATTATCAAATGGACATAGAATAAAAGTAGAACAACTACACCAAGCACACACCCAAACTCACAAGCCAAAGAAGTAATTATAAACAGAACCAATCCACACGGTACATGCAAATGAACTAAAAAGATACCTTTACCACAAAAGAACACCATGTTAACTAAGCAAAATTGCTATAATCCCATTTCCAAAACCAGCAATAAAAGAATAAACTTTACCTTCACCATCAAAACATTTGCAGTCTTCTCTTGGTTGAATGGAATCTTCTCATTAGTTTTTCATTCCACTATCTGGAATATTTGCTGTTTAACTCTGTTTTGGAAGCCACCTGAGTTAGCTAGGCTTTGCATTTGGAAGAGCAGCTATAACACAATATATGAACTGTTGGTTTTGGAAACTGCTCAAGCTCTTGCTTCTGCTTGGGGCTGGTGCAGACTTTGTTAACTGGTAATTCACTCAATTCTTTATTTTCTTTATGCAGCCATTTTTGAATGTTTAAAGGAAATTTGGTAAAACCAAGAGGGTCTGCCCACTGTCATGGTGTCTGATAAAACGGCCATTTTACACAGCGAGAGTCATTTTGACTGACATACAAATAAACCAACTTTAATCCGTTGTTTTAGTGCATCAAGTGCCACCGTGCATCAAGTGCTCTCATTTTGGAGCATATTCAATTAAACAATTGTGCATAGGAGTAAAAACGTTTTAAAAAAATGATGTACAAAATTGAGGGGCTAGAGACCCCGCTTTTAAGGGGGCTACCCTCCATTCCAGTTATTTCTCATTTTCAGCTTTGACTCTCGATGTAAGCTGTAGGCCATAAAGAGCTCTCTATTAGACCTGTTTGTGTATGATTTTTGAAGATAACAAAACCTGAATCACAGACTAGTTAGAAAATAAGTGAGCACTGAATTAGTGCTATCTATGCAACCCAACAGTTGTGTGTGGTTGTGTGGCATGGATATTCAGCAAGCTGATTGGATGCTGTGTTTTCTGTTTGTTTATTTCAATCCCCAGGATTTAGAGAAACGACAAAGTGTTTAAACTTTAAACAGTTATGTGCCTTGCAGATCTTTCTTATACCTTTTGTTAATACACCGCTTTTCCCTGTTATAGTAATTAGTGAGAACGTTTACAACAAAGAAGGTTGAGGCTGATGATTGGAAATCTGTATATATGTATACTGTACTTTCAGATCTTGGTGTAAAATATCAGTATAAATGCTTGATGTTAGCGTACAACTCTGTTCTGTGACGTAGATAAGTATAAACCTTAACGTACTTCTTTGCATGGCTGAAAGTGTATCAACTCTTCAGGAATAAACTTAATTTATGGAAGATTGTTTGTACTGTGCAGTTCTTATTGTAAGACTAGGAATATCCAGTATACACAGCACAGTGCAGATCATGCTTTTTTATAGGCTTACATCATACATACACTGATCATCCATAATATTAAAACCACAGACAGGTGAATTGAATAACTCTGATAGTGTGACACTCTGGGGAATGTTCTGCTGGGAAACCTTTACCATGACACATAGCTCCTACTTAAATATTGCTGTGGATCAAAGATGCCCCTTCATATGTATGTATGTGTGTATATATACAGTGGGCCAAAAAAGTATTTAGTCAGTCACTGATTGTGCAAGTTCTCCTACATAGAAAGATGAGAGAGGTCTGTAATTTTCATCAGAGGTACACTTCAACTATGAGAGACAAAATGAGGGGGAAAAAAATCCAGGAAATCACATTGTAGGATTTTTAAAGAATTTAATTGTAAATCATGGTGGATGTCACCTTGTTATCTGTATAAAAGACACCTGTCCACAGCCTCAAACAGTCAGACTAGAAACTCAACTATGGCCAAGACCAAAGAGCTGTCGAAGGACACCAGGAAGAAAATTGTAGACCTGCACCAAGATGGGAAGAGTGAATCTACAATAGGCAAGCAGGTTGGTGTGAATAAATCAACTGTGGGAGCAACTGTAAGAAAATGGAAGACATACAAGGCCATTGATAATCTCCCTCGATCTGGGGCCCCATGCAAGATCTCAGCCCGTGGGGTCAAAATGATCATGAGAACGGTGAGCAAAAATCCCAGAACTACACGGAGGAACCTGATGAATGACCTGCAGAGAGCTGGGACCAAAGTAACAAAGGCTACCATCAGTAACACACAATGCCAAGAGGGACTCAGATCCTGCAGTGCCAGGCGTGTCCCCCCCCTGCTTAGCCAGTAACAAAAATGTCCAGGACCTGGTCTGAATTTTGCCAGAGAGCATATGGAATGACCAGAAGAAATGATTGGGGAATATCATGTGGTCAGCAGACGAAACCAAAAATATAACCAATTGGGGGGAAGAAACGGAGCTTTCCTCCTTTTTGAATCTCAACTCGTCATCGTTTGGAACGGAAGAAATTTTCTGAAGCTCTGCAGCTACTACCTACTGTGAATGCAGGGGTCGGAACCTCATGCTTGAGTCTGTTTCTCGCAACGTGTCGTACCGGACAATCGTAGATTCCGTGCTTATAGTGGTATGACATTGTCACAACGAGCTATGCTATTTGCTGATGTATTACGTAAGTCCTAAATCACTCCTCTTGCGAATCTAGAGAGAGGCATTGAAAGATGGAAGTGCGGCTTGCTGACTCCGGTTCTTGTGTCCAGAGCATGACCATGGAGTCTGCCCAAGTCACATACCCGCCTCTTCCGGCTGTCTTCTTGTTGGGCAATTAGAACAGAAGTGCTCCACTATTAAACGTGTAGGTCAAGTGTTGTCATAGTCTCTTGCACGTCTGCAAGGGGGGGTCGGGGGGGTTGGCGGGGGGGCCAGACCTCAACCCAATGAACATTTGGTGGTAGTGGGGTTGTAGTTGAAAGAGTCCGTTTGCCCACCAAAACTCACTGCTCTAGAGGAGATTTGCATGGAGAATGTCCCACAATACCAGCTACAAGCGTGTGCTAACCTGGTGAAGACCTTACAGGAATGTTTGACTCTGTCATTGCCAATAACGGTTTGTTACAAAGTACTTGATTTTGAACTCAAATGATTGACCAAATACTTAGTTTCCACCATGATTTCCAATTAATTTCTTAAAAAAATCCTACGTTGATTTCCTGGATTTTTTTTCTCATTTTGTCTCTCCTCAGTCGAAGTGTAGCTATGATGAAATACATACTCTCCATCTTTCTAAGTAGGAGAACTTGCATGGCAACAATCAGTGGCTGACTAAATGCTTTTTTTGCCCCTTGTGTATGTTGGTGTGTGGTTGTGTGTGTGTGTGGTTGTGTGTGTGGTGTGTGTGTGTGGTATATATATTATTTATTAAAAATTTTTAAATTTCAATTATATATTATATTTATATATATATATATATATACACTCTGGCTCAATAAATAAGGGAACACTTAAACAACACAATATACTCCAAGTAAATCAACTTCTGTGAAATAAACTGTCCACTTAGGAAGCAACACTGATGACAATCAATTTCACATGCTGTTGTGCAAACGGAATAGACAACAGGTGGAAATTATTGGCAATTAGCAAGACACACTCAGTAAAGGAGTGGTTCTGCAGGTGGGGACCACAGACCACTTCTCAATACCTGTGCTTTCTGGCTGATGTTTTGGTCACTTTTGAATGTTGGTGGTGCTTTCACACTGGTGGTAGCATGAGACGGACTCTACAACCCACACAAGTGGCTCTGGTAGTGCAGCTCATCCATGATGGCACATCAATGCGAGCTGTGTCTGTCAGCGTAGTGTCCAGAGGCTGGAGGCGCTACCAGGAGACAGGTCAGTACACCAGGAGACGTGGAGGAGGCCGTAGGAGGTCAACAACCCAGCAGCAGGACCGGTACCTCCGCCTTTGTGCAAGGAGGAACAGGAGGAGCACTGCCAGAGCCCTGCAAAAAGACCTCCAGCAGACCACAAATGTGCATGTGTCTGCACAAACGGTTAGAACCTGACTCCATGAGAATGGTATGATTGCCCGACGTCCACAGATGGGGGTTGTGCTCACAGCCCAACACTGTGCAGGAGGCTTGGCATTTGCCAGAGAACACCAGGAATGACAAATTCGCCACTGGCGCCCTGTGCTCTTCACAGATGAAAGCAGGTTCACACTGAGCACATGTGACAGAGTCTGGAGACGCAGTGGAGAGCGATTGCGTGCTTGCAACACCTTTCAGCTGACCGGTTTGGCGGGGGTCATAATTGAGTGGGTTGCTTTTTCTTTTGGAGGGCCGCACAGCCCTCCATGTGCTCACCAGAGGTAGCCTGACTGCCATTAGGTACTGAGATGAGATCCTCAGACCACTTGTGAGACTATATGCTGTTGCGGTTGGCCCTGGGTTCCTCCTAATGCAGGACAATGCTAGACCTCATGTGGCTGGAGTGTGTCAGCAGTTCCTGCAAGATGAAGCTATGGACTGGCCCGCCCGTTCCCCAGACCAGAATCCGATTGAGCACATCTGGAACATCATGTCTCTCTCCATCCACCAACGTCACGTTGCACCACAGACTGTCCAGGATGCTTTAGTCCAGGTCTGGGAGAAGATCCCTCAGGAGACCATCTGCCACCTCATCAGGAGCATGCCCAGGTGTTGTAGGGAGGTCATACAGGCACGTGGGGGCAACACACAATACTGAGCCTCATTTTGACTTGTTTTAAGGACATTACATCAAAGTTGGATCAGCCTGTAGTGTGCTTTGACACTTTAATTTTGTGTGTGACTCCAAATCCAGGCCTCCATTGGTTAATACATTTCATTTCCATTGATGACTTTTGTGTGATTTTGTCGTCAGCACATTCAACTTTGTATTCAATGAGAATATTTCATTCATTCAGATCTAGGATGTGTTACTTGAGTGTTCCCTTTATTTTTTTGAGCAGTGTGTGTATGTGTGTGTGTGTATATATATATATATATATATGGTCAACACAACCTGCTGAGATTCACATGTGCTGCTTGTGTAATGAGATAATCAACTTTATTGATTTTGACTGTGCATGGTTTCAGTGTTATGGCTGATCAATATATGCACTATAAAGACAAAGGTTTGTGGACACCTCTTCTAATTATTGAGCTCTGCTATTTCAGCAACACTCACTTGTAACACATTCATAATATAAAGCATACATTTCTGGATTTTCCACAGAAAAACAGCAGCAGTAGAATAGGTTGTACTGAATACCCCACTGACTTTCAATATGACACATTTATCGATTTCCGCTTCCAACAAGTCGGTTCATCAACTTTCTGTCCTGCTGTCCTTAAACAAAGTCCATAAAGAATTGGTTTGCCAACTTTGATTGAGAACTTGCACATAACCTTGACCTCAACTCCATCAGCATCAGACAGCTTGAAAATCTGTACAGGTGAGTCAGAACTTATATAAAATCAGAAGCCGACCTCACAGTCATGCCCTTTTAGAAGAACGAAGGTGTGGGCAAACTCCATACTAATACCCATGTTTTGGATGTAAATATTTGGATGACCAACTTTTGTCTATATAGTGCATATATACACTCACCAGGCCCCTTCATTTGGGAAACCTGTTCCACTGTTCATTAACGCAAATATCTAGTCAGCCAATCAAGTGGCAAAAGCTCCATGTATTTAGGTATGTAGACATGGTCAAGACAACATGCTAAAGTTCAAACCGAGCATCAGAATAGGGAAGGAAGGAGATTTTTAAGTGACATTGAACATGGCATGGTTGTTGGTGCTAGATGGGCTGATGTGAATATTTCAGAATGGTCCAAAAAAGAGAAAATATCTGCGTGAAAATGTGTTGGTGATGCCAGAGGTCAGAGGAGAATGGCCAACCTGGTATAGAACACACCAGTGCTAAATTCAGCCGATTGGACATGATTTGGAAAAACACACACTTGTCTATGTAAAAGACACAAAATGCTTGTCTGGAGTTTGCAAAAAAGAACTTAAAGCACTCTCAGGCTGTGAGAAACAGGATTCACTGGATTGATGAAACCAAGATCATCATGTCTGGAGGAAACCAGGCACTGCTCATCACCGGCCCAACACCATGCCTACAGTAAAGCGACTGGTACAGGGAGACTGATCAGGGTTGAAGGAAAGCTGAATGTAGCAAAGTACAGAGATATTCTTAATCAAAACCTGATGCTGATTGCTCGGGACCTCAGACTGGGCCAAAGGTTCACCTTCCAACAAGACAATGACCCTAAGCACTCGGCCAAGATAACGCAGGAGTGGCTTATGGACAACTCTGTGAATGTCCTTGAGTGGTCCTGCCAGTGGCCCAGCCACTCTGTTTTCACTTTGTCATTATTGGGTATTGAGTGCAGAATTATGGGAGGAAACTTGCATTGTATATACTGGTTGTATGTACTGGGTTGGACCCAATTTTGCCTTCAGAACTGGTTTAATTCTTTGTGGCATAGATTCAACAAGGTGATAGAAACTCCTGCAAATTTGTCTCATTCCACCACATCCCAAAGGTGCTCTTTTGGATTGAGATCTGGTGACTCTGGAGGTTATTTGAGTATAGTGAACAATGAGTACAGTCATGTTCAAGAAACCAGTTTGAGATGATCTGAGCTTTGTGACATGGTGCGTTATCCTGCCAGTCACTGTGACCTTAAAGGGATGGACATAGTCAGTAACAATACTCCGGTAGGATGTTGGATTTAAAGGATGTTCAGTTAATATTAAGAGGCCCAAAGTGTGCCAAGAAAATATCTCCACACCATTACACCTCTATCAGCCTGATCCATTGATAAAAGGCAGAAAGGATCCATGCTTTCATATTGATTACGTCAAACTCTGATGCTAGCATCCACGTGTCACAGCATAATTTGAGCCTTATTAAACTAGGCTACATTTTCCAATGGTACCCGATGTACCTATTGTGGTTTTTGCTGCTGTAGCCCATCTGCTTCAAGGTTCAACGTGTTGTGCATGCAAAGATGCTCTTTTGTATACCTTGGTTGTAGCAAGTGCTTATTTGAGTTACTGTTGCCTTTCTATCAGCTCGAACCAGTCATCCTTCTCTGACCTCTTGCATCAATAAGACATTTTAAACCCTAGAGATGGCTGTGCGTGAAAATCCCAGTAGATCAAGCTTCTGAAATAGTCTGACCAGCCCATCTAGCACCACCAACCGTACCATGTTCAAAATCACTTAAGTCTCATTTCTTCCACATTATGTTGCTCAGTGTGAACTTCCACATCTAGGGATGGGGTAGCCTTAAGGTACTGGACTATGGACCAGAAGGTCCAGGGTTCAAATCCCACCTCTGCCAAGCTGCCTTGAGGGTCCTTGAGGGTCCTTGAGCAAGACCCTTAACCCACAATTGCTTGGATTGTAAGACTGTATCAATTGTAAGTAAGATATGGGCGTCTGCTAAATGCTGTAAATGTAAATGTAAAATGTAACTTCAGCAGGTCGTCTTGACCATACACACCTGAATGCATGGAGTTGCTGCCATGTGATTGTCTGATTAGATATTTGCGTTAATGAGCAATTGTACGGGTGTACCTAAGGAAGGGGCTGGTGAGTGTACGTGCAAACACTCACACAGGTAGGTGTTGAATGTATTTAGCAACCCTTTTCCAATAGCAACATAGTGTAGACCAGCCAGTCATCCTGTTGGCCAGCGTTCCCCTCAAATCATGCCATCAAACCTCACATGGTTATTACCATGGCTAATGTGCTGTTTACAGGAAATGTTGATTCTGCAGTCCGTGCCACAGGCCCTCAGAGATCCAGACATACAGTAGCGTCACAACCTTGAAACTCTTCAGCTGCCAATCAAGTGCTCTCCTGATTGCCGAGCCGAGCGTGATAAGCTATCTACTGCAATCGCCCATCGGGTGCTGCTGCACCAGATGCCTGTTTGTTGATGATGAGTGTGTGCTTGCATCAGAACCAAATCAGACAGTCCAAATGAAAGGCACATATTTGAATTCAGTCAGGAGACTACGGAATAAAAAAGAAGGTCCATGTTTGGTGCCTTATTTAATGGTAAGTGTTAAGGGTAAGTAATAGAGTTGGCTGCCTTTTATCAGTTTACAATAGCTCTGAAGGGATATTACAATAATGGTATGTGTGTGATAAATCCTTGATTTGCTAAGTAACGACACACTGCGGTACTTGTATTGTTTTTGTTTTGATTTGTTCCATGTTTTAGAGAAGGTGCAGAGGAGATAGAAGAGTCCAATATGAGGTACGAGTAGATCACGAGTAGGTGTTTTTTCATCAAATAATCCAAAGCCATTCTCACAGTTTTCAGAGTGTGAATAAGGTCTACATTTGGAAAACAAATGCCATCATCTGACACACTCCATTCCACCAGAAATGCTTCCAAAACAGCAATAGATTATCATAGTGTCTGAAAGTCGCTTTAATATTTCATAACGGTTTTTGCGTTGACTGATGGCACTGATAAATTAGGATGGAAATTGAATCCTACATCATCTTCAAATGAACAATTAACAGAATATTTCTGTATGAAATGGAAATTACTTTAAAGGTAGTAAAGGTCATGTGTATCGAACCATGATGCCTTTGCAATTACAAGCAGTCAGAATGTTGATTTGGAGTCTTGCTAAGCATGGAGGGGGGAAATAAGTCAAGTTCTCTTTGTTGAGAAGATCATACAAACACTGACGTATTACAACAAAGTGTGGTGAATTTTTCCACATGACTGTCTGTGATGGATAAAAGAATATACAACTGACAACAAATGTCACCAAGCTCTGGAAAGACATGGGCAGTGACGCTACGTTTCAAATTCTTAACCTTTCACTTAAAAATGATACGCTAAAAGACAATATAATGAATACACACGTTATCCTGACATAAGAGTAAATCATTTTCTTTTTGCTTTAGATTTTTTCTATGTTACTTTTTTCTGTCCATAACCCTGTGTTGTGTGAGTTTAACCTGATATTCTCAATGCATCATGACCTCCATGCTTGTCTCGTAATAGTGCTGCTGGGTTCAGTCAGCAAGTGAAGGTATGATGTAAAAAGAGAATATTAGATGTAGCGTGTCACCAGTGAAGATGTCCAAATATCCAGCATCACTTGACAGAATGTCATCAACAGTGGCAGCTTTTGTGTATCAAAGGAACAATAGGGTTAGAAAAGGCATGATGTAATATCAATTTGATCCAAGCTCTGAATGAGGCAATCAGTATAAGTTTGAATCTTGTTACACTAATTGTTTTTACTACAATAGACTGGTGCTCTGTCCAGCGAGTACCTCAGCGTGCATGCAGTGAATTCCAGGAAAGGATCTGTAAAGTTCTTCACTATTAGAAAACATCATGCTGCTTTTCACTGTTATAAAACATCCTTTCACTTTCTTGCTAATATAAAAAGAACTGCCTTTTTCGCTTTCATTATTTCACCATATACAAAATCCTATCACTCTTGCTCTATTACAAAACATCTAACCATTACTTCATTCACATTCGTTCATTCACTTTCTTATCCGCTTGATCCTGATCAGGGTCGCGGGAGAGCGATGCCTAGCCGGCAGCACAGGGAGCAAGGCAGGAACAACCCTAGACAGGGCACCAATCCTATGGGAAGAAACCAGAGTTAGCCACAACTTTACAAGTATAAATAACCTTTTCAATATTACAAAAATTGTATCTTTTTTTCACTATAACAACACTCTATCACCTTTTCCACCAGTCTAAAATGTTTTACACCTTCATCAAAAGTGATAACTACCCTATCACTTTTTCACTAGACAAACCAACCTGTATAAAATTCAGTAATATTTTTAAATGTTCAATCACGCATTCACAATAAAACTTTCCACCATTTTTCACTGTTATGACATTTTCTCTTGCTTTTTTGTTGTATCTAAATAGCTTTTTTTTGCTCTGTTAAAACATACTGATTTTCTCCCCTTCTACCCCCTTTCATTCAGTCATTCATTCATTCATTCATTCTGGCCAGGGTTGTGGGAGCAGGTGCTGGCATTTTACTGTTAAAAAACATCATAACATGTTTGAACTATTATTTAATATCCTGGCAGTTTTTCACTAACATCAAACATCCTACAGCTTTTCTAACATCATAACATGTTAATGTATCAGTAAAATCACTTTCAAATAGTGCTGTGTCATGAATGACAACATATAAATGATTACATATGAACATTATTAGTGTAGACTAACAGCAAACATATTGACAGTATGAAATGCCCTATTGAGAAAAGGTCTGTACATCCTGTACATGAACTATAAGGATTGGTCTGGCCATCACCCAAGCAATAAAAATGTTTATTATAACACACGAACCATTTGTCTTTTTTGAACACATTATCCTTCAAAGTCTAGACTGGAAGGAGAATGACATTCAGTCAATCATGTATACACTGGTATAAGTCTAAAACATGAACACTAAATATGATATGCTGTTTAATTAGAGTAAACCAGTCTTACATTTAGTATATGAGAGTAAGACGGAAGCAGATTGCAGTTCTGACAATCCAATACAACGGAGGTTCAGCTTTAGGCTGAAATCTACTTTTACTTTCATATTATTGTCAGGGAATATAAGATCTGTATTAAGATTGGTATTTAGGTGAGGTCTGGGTGTTGGATCATTATATTATGCAGACACAGGCAGTATCAGTCATTGTGAGAGAAAGATTGGGAGAGAGAAGTAAATGACAGAGGTGCTGGCCCCATTAAAACACTAAAGATTGCGCTTAGTCTGTTCATGTAATTTGAGGGTTAGGTGATTGGATTCCAGACGTGTCATCAAAGCACGGTAGGAAACAATCCAATATGAAATAGCAGAGCAGTGTGGAAGGGCATGGAGAGCTTATCGTCCAGGATAAATAAAAACCATGATGTCGTTTTGCTCTGGACCTCCCGATCAATCATTTCCATGCTGAAAGTTTTTTTCCACAGTGCACTGTCTGTAATTTTTCCCAGCAGTTAATTCATCATCTATCCTGAACTTCAGTGCTCCTCTACAAACACAGAGGAGCAATCTTTCAAAAGGCATTACAGTTTTGAAGTAATAGATGTACTTTCAGTAGCCTTTGCCCCTTGCTTTTTAAATGAGACCTGCCCAATCAATCAACGTGGGAAGAGAAGTCATATAAAATTTAACTCTAACATGCAATGAGCAAAAAAATTATTAAATCTCCTCTACATTTGCATTTACCATCAAAAGAGAAGGGAAGTGCAATCAGGGCTGAATAAAACAAGGATATGCATACTGATTATGCCTTTAAAAAATACCAAAAATAATAAGCATATTCCTATTCAATTTAACAGGTTTAAATTGAACAGGTTTCATACTTCATTAAGTCAGTTTGTGTATTCTCAAAATTATTTGCACAAGAAATCGCTCACGTGAACATATCTAATACATATCTCATATCTTTCGAATTACAATTACAGGATTAAACGTGCAATCAAGGTCAGTCTAATTGCAAAGCTCCAGCCGTCTCTATATGGCCATATTCATACTGCAAGGCAGTCTTCCGTTTACAGTAGGGAAAGAATGAAATGTAATTCAGAGTTGCGGCTTTAATTATCCTGTTCAGATAAAGCCTATACTGATGACCTTCTGATTCTCTGAATTATCAAATAATAGACATTCATTATAAAGGCAAGTTCGATAAGCCAAATGACTTGCAACTGGTTGTAAAGCTCAGTACTCCTAAGTGTGCCCTTGACTTCATTCAGCATGGACCTGGTGCTGATAAGCATCGAGTCAGGGAGGCTGGGGCTCGGAAAACAGAAGAAAAGAAATGGGAGCTCTGTGGGTTGGAGCCTCGTCTGCAGTTTGTTCAGTCAGCAGGGGAGAGATTCCTCTTTGAGGATGAGCGGAGAGCGTGAGATGGAGAGAGTTTGGACAAACAGCAGGACTGACAGCCCCAATCACAGTTTATACTGCTTCACATTAAGCTGACTTGTCAACATGTGGTTTGGAGGAGAATGGCAGGCACTGTGTCGTTGCTTCCATAAGGAGGCTCACCACAGGACTATATCATAATCCTTGGGAAAGAGAAATCATGCACTTTTAAAAGGAAATGGCAGAACTGTTAAGAAATATGACCGTAGTTAATTTCGACTCCTTCAAGGACGGAAACCTGTCAGAATATAGACGGCACATAAGATTGTACTGTATGTATTGCATCTCAGAATATTTTTAACGCTTATTATGTGTTACATGGTTTGAAGAAACTTCAGCAAAGTTCCAGAAATGTAGCTTAGGACATTGCTGTCAACCAATAGTCTATGCACTCCCAGCAGAAATGCTTAATATTGATTCCATGTGTACTCATGGAGGAGGTGTGCAACACCAGATCAGCTAAAACATGTGGGAGGCCAGCTACCACCCTGGATCTGTCTCATATAGTTTACCACAGAGCTGCAGACAAATAAATGCAATACAGACCAGTGCAAATACCCAGGGAAGTAAACAGAAGAAAGTGTTAATCTAATTGCATCAGAGCCTGCAGTGTCAGTTTAAACCTTCCAGTGCAATCAATTTGATGCCATCTGAGGAAAATAGTGGCAAAGTGGAGGTGCTTTTGTGCCCTGTTTATTAAGGCGGTTTCATTAGACGTGGTTACAGAGAGGTATTCCATTTACTGTCTCTCAGGTGGGGAACCTGGCACATCTTTATTGCTCTATAATCATGTCAACTCATTATCGAAGGCAGCGTTTTTCATTGAAGAGATAGGAAGTGAATTACTGTACCACAGTGCACAGAGTACAAGCATCTTTATCATCGAGACTCTTATTATGCCTCTCATTTGCTAGCTTAAACAATTTATGTTATCTGTTGTGCCATGCCACCTTAAATATTCCAGCTGACAAACATAAATCTGGCTGGCATGTGGCTGATATCTGATATTTATTATCATTTTCAAGGGCTCCTTGTACTTTAAATGCTCCGATGTACATTGAGACTATACACAGTTGGAAATACATGACAGAATGACATAGCAATGTATTGTATGTTATTATCAGCTCTTTGTCAAAGGACAAGAGTCCCACAGAAGAAGATTCATGAGCATTAACTCCATATTTGCATTTTGGAATATTTTATAGGTAAACACTCAATCACTTTCAGAATGATGACAGTTCAAGGACCTAAGAGTCATTGAGACTGTTTTTTTTTATTAATTTCTTTATAAACAGTGCCTCTATCACTAATTGGAATCATTAGTACGGTAATTGCTGTGCAGATTTTAATGACAGAAAACAGTTTACTTCAATAGACTGATACTAATTGAAAACCATGCACAATCTAATGTATGTATTTCTTATTTTGGTAATGGCTTTTTAAATTGAATATGTATGACAATGGGTAAAGATGTTGCACAGTGTTGCAGACGTACATATCTAATCACAACATTACAAATCATTACAGAGTAAACTGTTCGACCTATTATAATTGGTTACAAATTCTAATAAACTAAAGTCCTACTAGAATAACAAGGACGCACAGTATTTTTTTCACCTGTTATGCCTGTATTTTCCTGGTCATGGGCGTGAGGGAACTGACTTCTAGCCCCAGGAAATACAGGATGCAGATGTAAGTGTGCTCTGGACTGGACCATTGCAGGGCTGGGTAGGGGTCACTGTTGTGTCATGCCTATGTGTGATGCCTGGCTAACAGGTTCCTGCGGCGTTGGGTGAGTGTAGTAATGGTCACGACCCCCCACAGGACAACCACAGATCAGGTACTATTTGGGTGGTGGATCATTCTCATCACTGCAATGACACTGACGTGGTGTTGGTGTGTTGGTGTAAGTTTTGCTGGTACGACTGGATCAGAGTTTTTAAACTCTGTGCTCACTGTGCACTCTATTAGACACCTATACCATATTGCTCTACCCTATAGATGTAAAGTCAGAGTCAGTAGCTCAACTGTTGTTGTAGTTTCTGTTAGTCATCCACTTCATCAGTGCTCACAGGTTGCTGCCCACATGATGCTGGTTGTTGAACATTTCTGGTTGTGGGACACCAAGGTGTTTACAAACTCCAGCAGCACTGCTGTGTCTGATCCACTCATACCAGCACAACACACACTAACACACCACCACCACCACATCAATGTTACTGCAATACTGAGAACAGAGTAAAGGGGGCTAACAAAGTATGTGGAGAAACTACAGTCTGTAATTGTAGTACTTGAAAGTGCATCTACTGTATATGATAAGTGGAACTGATCAAATGGACAATAAGTATAGAAACAAGGAGGTGTACCTAATAAAAAGTTTGTTGAGTGCACATTTGCATTTATGTACAGTGAGGCAAAAAAGTATTTAGTCAGCCACTGATTGTGCAAGTTCTCCTACTTAGAAAGATGAGAGAGGTCTGTAATTTTCATCATAGCTACACTTCAACTATGAGAGACAAAATGAGAAAAAAATTCAGGAAATCACATTGTAGGAATTTTAAAGAATTTAATTGTAAATCATGGTGGAAAATAAGTATTTGGTCACCCACAAACAAGCAAGATTTCTGACTGTCACAGACCTCTAACTTCTTCTTTAAGAAGCTCTTCTGTCCTCCACTCGTTACCTGTATTAATGGCATCTGTTTGACCTCGTTATCTGTATAAAAGACACCTGTCCACAGCCTCAAACAGTCAGACTGCAAAATCAACCATGGCCAAGACCAAAGAGCTGTCGAAGGACACCAGTAATAAAATTGCAGACCTGCACCAGGCTGGGAAGAGTGAATCTACAATAGGCAAGCAGGTTGGTGTGAATTGATCAACTTTGGGAGCAACTGTAAGATAATGGAAGACATACAAGACCATTGATAATCTCCCTCGATCTGGGGCTCCACGCAAGATCTCATCCCGTGGGGTCAAAACGATCATGAGAACGGTGAGCAAAAATCCCAGAACTACACGGAGGGACCTGATGAATGACCTGCAGAGAGCTGGGACCAAAGTAACAAAGGCTACCATCAGTAACACACAATGCCGAGAGGGACTCAGATCCTGCAGTGCCAGGCGTGTCCCCCTGCTTAAGCCAGTACATGTCCAGGCCTGTCTGATGTTTGCCAGAGAGCATATGGATGATCCAGAAGAGGATTGGGAGAATACCATGTGGTCAGATAAACAAAATAGAACTTTTTCTGGTAAACAACTCAAATGGAGGAAAAGGAATGCTTGAGTCGCATCCAAGAAACACCATACCTACTATGAAGCATGGGGGTGGAAACATCAATGCCTTTGGGGCTGTTTTCTCTGCAAGAAGGGCACAGAACGACTTATCGTGTGAAGGGAAGAATGAACGGGGCCAATGTTATCGTGAGATTTTAAAGTTTAAGCCCAAAAAACCTCCTTCCATCAGTGAATGCCCACTGTGGGGATGGACTGTGGCTGGGGCTTCCAGCATGACAATGATCCCCAAACACACCGCCTCCGGCCCAACGAAGGAGTGGCTCCTAAAAAGCATTTCAAGGTCCTGGAGCGGCCTAGCCAGTCTCCAGACCTCAGCCCCATAGGAAATGTGTGGAGGGAGTTGAAAGTCCATGTTGCCCCAAAACATCACTGCTCTAGAGGAGATCTGCATGGAGGAATGGGCCAAAATACCAGCTACAGTGTGTGCAAACCTGGTGAAGACTTACAGGAAATGTTTGAACTCTCTCATTGCCAATAAAGGTTATGTTACAAAGTATTGAGTTGAACTTTTGTTATTGACTAAATATTTATTTTCAACCATAATTTACAATTAATTTCTTTAAAAATCCTACAATGTGATTTCCTGGATTTTTTTTCTTCTAATTTTGTCTCTCATAGTTGAAGTGTACCTCTGATGAAAGTGACAGACCTCTCTCATCTTTCTAAGTAGGAGAACTTGCACAATCAGTGGCTGACTAAATACTTTTTTGCCTCACTTGTTCCAATAGTTAATGGACCATACCATTTACCTCAGTTATTTTACAGTTGAAATGAACTCGAGTTAATAACATTTGTAATCGATTAGTGTGTTTTGAAATACAACCATTCTTTAATTACTAAGATAAAATTTTCAGCATAAAATAAGTAAAATAAACAGGAAAACTATACATTAACTGTGTGGGAGCAGTGCTACAAAAAAAACATTAAGTGCTGAATAATCAAACACTCGGTTGGTTTCATAGTTATTGGGTTCATCCTTCTAATTGACAACTAATTAAGTTAGTAATTAAGTTCAGTTAGAAATACTTCTTATTGATTGGCCAATCTACTGGGCAATTAATGTGTTTCCTTAATAAATATTTACCCAATTAATAAAAGTATATATTTTTTCAATATATAATCGGTGCACAATTACACTTGGCAATTCCATCATAATGCCACTACAACATTTTATGTTCTATCTGCTATTGGACTTTTGTTCAACAGTAAAGGTTTCATAATAGTAGTGGAAACAAAAGTACAGTGGAGTTACACTGATACACGGCCACTCTGCATGAAATTAAATTTTTTTACAGCCTATGCCATGGCTTTATATGAGCATATTAGGTTCAGCAGGGTAGCTGAGATTCTCAAACATTATAAGTATAACAGCATAAGTTAGCCAGACAAGTAAGTAAAAAATATCCAATGACAGTGTCCTAGTGGACGATTGCTGGTAACTGCTGGTCTGTAAGCTGGATCACAATATACTGTATAAGTATTACACATATTTTAGAATATTATTTTATTACTCTCAGGGTGATTTTTTTGTTTGTTTGCTTGTTTGGATTTTCTTAGCTAACAGTGTATGTGTTTTACCTAACTAGATACAAACACTAATTTATTTTCAATGCTAAATCATTTGTTATTTATCCCTTTTTAGCAAAGAGTATTAGATATGAATTCCTATCTAACTGTGCAAAAGGCAAATAAAGATAAATAAATAAGTTATCTTAATTTGTACATTGAGAGTGAGGGAGAGTAACTGTGGTAGCCTAGCGGTTACGAACTGTGGATCTGAAGGTCCAAGGTTCAAATCACACCTCTACCAAGCTGCCACTGTTGGGTCCTTGAGCAAAGATCTTAACTCACAATGCTTGGGTTGTAAGATCCAGTTGTAAAGGGGCCAAGTTATGTGCACCTGATCTACTCATAACTCCATATTACACACTAAGACAGCATTTGCATCATCATCAGTGCTGAATGGTCCAGCACTCAATTACTATCTGGTTAGTGCGGACCCCTTCCAGCTGTCTTCCATTTTTATGGACATCAGTGGTACGTCGGTTCTCGACCAACTCGGAACTCGTTGAATTCGGTTCTCTACGCATTTTGACTAGAAAAATGTCTCGGCTGTTGTCACTTGCTCGGTACCTTGCTCACTTGCTTAAACTTGTTTGTGTCATTCCAGCTGAAACTCATAAAAGCTGATTCATGATTCAGTACACAGTGATTCACTCTCACAAAAGCTCTTTCCCAGTGAAGATGTCAGCTGTGTTTATCATGTTTTTCTTTATTTTTACATCTACAGTACTGTATTCTTAGTGCAAATAAGTACCCATGTGTTCTAAAAAGGTTTATTATTACAGAGACCTGAAAGGAAATCGGGCAGCACGGTGGTGCAGTGGTTAGCACTGTCGCCTCACAGCTCTGACATCCTTGGTTCGATCCTGACCCTGGGTTTCGCCTGTGTGGAGTCTGAATGTTCTCCCCGTGTCTGCAAGGGTTGTTCCTGCCTTGCGCCCTGTGCAGCCGGCTAGGCACCGACATTCCCGCGATCCTGACTACGATCAAGTGGATAAGAAAATGAATGAAAGGAAATCTTCGAGGAAATCCTCTGGATCTCTTTCATTAGCAATAGTTAGCACCATGAGTTCACCAATAGAGTAAGTGTCTTGCTTTTATTTTTCTCTTTCAATCCATTACATCCATTAAAATCAGCGTTGTCTTAATTATTTTGACCAACTGTAGGTTAATGTAGAAGTGTTTTAGACAATACGGTCGGCTGTATGATAGAGTATAGACTATATTAAACTCAGTTCATGATACATTTATCTTATGATGGATTTGTCGAAATGTATCCCCTTCATAAATCAGGCAGCACATGTACAATACAAATCCATTAATGCATATAATGCTTTATACAATGTTGATTTTCTGGAGGTTTGAAACAGATTAATTCAATTTGCATTATTCAATATGGGAAAAATTTGCTCAATGTTCTTTGTTTTCGGTTCTTGACAAGCCGCCTGGAACTGAGGTACCACTGTATTTCCAAAAGCAACATGGTCTACAGTCAGTATACCTTTTAAATCGCACTGACATTGACTGCACTTTGATAGGTTATGAAATTAGAGTGTATTTTCACTATATCTTTAAACTTGTCTTGTAGATACAATTCACACAGAGCTCTACCATACAGTAGGCACGATTCAGGTATGCAAAGGGTTACTGCCGCAGCATCCAGTGCGCGTTCACGTGCCCGTGCTTGATTGGCTGCTTGCGGACAGTGCGCGCTCCCTGTGCATTCGCGCGGCGCAGTTAATCAGCGGCGGCGGAGGCCGAGTGCATCCGCTCCCACGCGCTCTGGATCTCGCACAACACCACCTTCTGCGGGACAGCACACGCATGCATACACACGAACACACACACATACACACACACACACACACTGCGCACCAGCAGCATTACACACCATATTAGACTTTTAGAAGCGTCGTCTACAGAATGAGGCGAGAGAGCAAAAACGCGAGCTGATTCTCTTCCAAACTCGAAAACATTAGAACACGCGCACAGAGACGAGATTTACACGTCATCAGCACTAGGCTGGACTTGCAGGTTTTTACTGTCTGCAAACTTCTTAAAGGGGTTTGAAGGATACATGCGTATGGTCGCATGTTTTGCATTTTTTAATAGGGGAAAGGAACTAAAGAGCAAATTGCTACAGCACTCTATATTTAACATTTTACATGATCATAGTCACTTTTATTCTTACTTAGGCAATAATTCGTGACTTTCAGCAGAGTCTAGGCTAGACCATTGTATGTTCTGCTTCACCGGCTGTATTTATTTTTCTGACTCATGGGAAAAGTTCACTTCAGCCACTTTTTTAAACAATAATTTAAGATTTGAAGGTTAATCTCCTTACTGATTAACACGTCGTTCCAGTGAAGCTTCCAGGCATCCAGGCGAAACTTCTTACACGCGTAACCGGCGCGCTTCCCCTCAGCATCCCGTCAATGGCACCTCGAGCCTGAGCGCACCAGCAGAAAGCGCGAGAATGTTCCACCAGCTCTGTATGGTCACTAATGGGATTGCACTGTGACTGGGTGGATCGGAGGGAAGCCTGCTCTCATACACACGCACACACACTCGCTCGGAGGTCCGTCGCTCGTTGCGGGGATGATCAGGATCTTCCCGGATTTCAGCGTGCAGGTGACGGCGGCGGGTGCAGGAGGCGCTGGGATGCCCGCAGCTCGAGTCCCGGGAGCCACCAATGGCAACCCGCAAAACGTCCAGGGACTGACCACGTATCAGCAGAGGTATGTTCTTCAACACGGTCGAGTGTTCATTGAACTTCAACATGCGGTCATATTATTTCAACAACGAGTGCGCGTTTAGGCTACAGCCAAGTCTCATCCACTGGTTTTATTGGTTTTTTTTTATAACCTATAGATTAAGTCTGTAAAACATAATTGTGTGGGTCCAGTCCGAATAAAGAACTGCTGTAGTTTCAGGTTTGACTGAATCATAGACCATTTAGGTCTTTTTTTTACTCAGTCAGGTGCACACGTACTAAAGTACTGTAATTATAGAGCTGTTACAGCTTTTTGACCAAAACTCCACTCAGCATTACCTATTTCATTCATACTGATATCTAACATCCACACACAAGTGAAAAGTATTGCTTTATTTCAATGACTTCACTTGGGACATTATAGTCTATAGGTCTAGGTGCAAATCTAGAACATCAGCAGTAAAGATTGAGCCTTTACCCTCTTTTCACTCTCTTTTTCATGACATTAATATCTGACTACTTGTGAATAGTATTCCTTTATTATAATGATGAGTTTCCCTTTGAAAACTTTGTTTAGGACACAAGTTCTTACACCTGCTGTAACCAGTCCAAACACTGGATGTTATCAACCATTATCAAATATTTGCAGAAAAAGGAAATGGATCATTAAATATATTTGCAATATATTAATTTTACAGAATCTCATGTAAATCTTAAAATCATGACTTTATGATGTCAAATTCCAATGCAACGACTCCACTTAAGACACTAAGTGCCAAAGGATGCTGTACTGCTGCTTAATGTTAACTTTGAGACTATTTACATAAGTTAGGACATGTCTGGATGACCCAAGACTATGATTATGATCTGCGTTAACATGTTTATCCATTAGTACCGTGTAAATCACACAAAGTAGTTACACATCACAACATCTGAAGGCGTTTTGGGGACCATAATGTGCATATTAAAGTATATACATGTTCAATAATGTGGTCATATTTAGAGATATCCTAAATATATGAAACAATAAAAGCTGACCGCTCATATGGTGCAAACCTTGAACAACATTTAGATTACTGATGTAAATATTTCAGTCATTCACTTTGACTCTGCACTAATTCACTTCACTGAGATTTTAGAGAGCTTGTTAATAAGCCAAGCTGAAGCAGGTGTATTAGAACAGGGAAATCCTAAACTACGAATTGAATCTCCATATTTGGAGTGAAGACTTGCTTACTTAGAATACTGTGAAGCTCTAGTGTGTCTGCGTATACACACGTCTTAACTTTCTGCAGTATATGTAGGCCTTTTTATTGTGTTCTATGGTCAGTATCAGCAGGTGACCTTGACAGGTCAAGGGTTATTTAACTTTGGTGGCCGAATAGAATGATATTTTATCAGTCAGAGATGGGCTTAAAAACCCAGATACCACATTTTCCAAGCCAACTTTGGCTAATGCTTTTATGACTAGGTCTGACTGAAAAGGACTGAGATGTGTGTTGTAGGTCCATACAAGTTAATATGGGAAAGAGCAAGCAGGGTCAGTTTTGCAGTTTTTATGATGACATATTGTCATTCACACAAGTTAGAAGTTCCAGTTAAATTGTCGTTTCTTTTCTAATACACAACAAAATCTCCAGTTTGGTAGTAGTTGTAGTGTACGTTTGGGTCAATCAGGACATCCAGACAACACAGTATTGTGAACATGCTGGTATAATTGTTGTATCATTTTGCAAACATTGTTTTATTATATAGCCTAGTAGAAGTGCAAAGGCTGAACAGTCATGGAAAACGGAAAAGCGTGCGCTGCTGTTTCTCCACCATGCATATTTGCAATTACGCGTCGAACAACCTGTAAATTCAAGCAAGCAAAACTGTTTCCAACTACAACTGAGTGGCGTTGTTGCGCTGGTAGGAGAAGAAGCGAGCGCTGCTCCACACAGACACAAGCAGGAGGGGAAAAAGCTGGAAAATGCAGCTAAACGCGCAGTGAACGGCGGCTTGAGGTAGGACCGGAGAGGACGCAGCAGTCCGGGGAGATCTCACCATGTGACACCGCGTTTAGCTAGCGATTTGAGCTCCGTGTTCCCCGCCAGCCGCTGAATTGAGACGCGTCCCGGCTTGTGGCTGCAGCTGTCGGCATGCCTGCACTCCGTCCTTCCTGCTTCTGAACGCTGCTGTACGGAGACATGGGGGCACGACCGGTCCGGCACGGCGCCATGGCGCTCTTTAAACCCCCCTCAGCGTGCACACCATCTCCTCGACTGCATGTCTGAATCAGCGTTAAGGCGAAGAAAGTCAGAAATCAAATAATTGCGGGAAGATGGCGCCCACCAAGCCTGGTGTGCAGCAAGACCCTTCAAGAAGAGAACGGTAAAAGCAGCTGGGTTTGCTGTAGTGCGTCGCTGCATCGGTACACGCTGTGCTTTATGTGATTGAGATGTCAGAAGTTTCGGGTGTGCCTTTTATTTCGCGGGACCGTGTTCGAGGGTAACAGGTATATTATAGAGCAAGCGGCAGCAGGAGGAGGTGCGGGGTCTGGTGGACGCACTAGCAGTTCACCAGAGCGCTTTAAACACCACAATGGTCACCAACACCTCGCTGTCTACGGGTGGAGGAATTAGCGCAGATATCCCTGACATGTCGTTGTTTGTCTGAGCAGAGCTGGGCGCTAGGCCAGGCTGTGAAGGACTTGTGTAAAGCCTGGGTTTTGTGCTGGCGTGGAATCAGCGTAAAGCAGCAGAACTTTGAATGTAAAGCATGGGTTCCCTCAGCACCTGAATGGTCCCTCTGGCAGGTGCCTGAGAGTCTGGTAGATCAGTGTCTGGTTTAAAATGTGCAGAGTTGGTCAGTAGCACAATGTATTTCCTTAACAAGCACCAAGTGTTGGCTTTACTGGTTTGGTTTGTGTAAATGCTTCATGCTTGACTGTCAGGTTTGATTTTGATGACTCCTAGTCCTCTGTTTCTTGTCTGAAAAGCCTATTGTTCAATCTCCAGTTTACTGTGAGCTAAAGAGCTAAAAGACTGGTGTTTTGCAGGTGTTCGGCTAGATCTTTTCCGAATTTCTGTGTGAACTAATTAAGAGTTTAATTCTGTAAATGCTTCATAGGTTTCTAGTTTCTCTCAGTTTCTCAGGTGAAAAGCGTAGTATTTAATGTGTAGTTTATTGTGGAAGGAAACACTGCTTGTTTTACAGTACAGCAAGGAAACCTAGTCTGGAAGGCAGGTGTTTTCTCATGTTAAGCTTTACCTTTTCCTAATTGCTAATTAAATTGTGTAAATGTCATGTTTGGCGCAACTCAGTTTCCCTAGTCGGTTGGTGTTTACTTATGTTAGACTTTATCTTATCCTAATTTCTAGGTGAACCATTTAATCATGGGTGTAATTTTGTAAACGCTTCATAGTTAACAGTCATGTTTGCTTAGACTTAGTGCTTTATCTGAAAAGCATTATTTTCTGCTGAATTTATTGTGGAAAGAAAAAAAAAATACAATCAAAGCTTGTTTTACACTGCAGTGGGGAATGCAGTCTGAAAGGCTGGTGTTTTGTTGTTAGGCTTTATCGTTTGCTAATTTCTTTATGGATCTTTTTTATTGGTTTAATTCTTTAAATGCTTCAAAGTAGACTATCACGTTTAGTGAGACTTCCAGCTAATCACACTTTCTTTTCTGACAAGCCTATTATTTAGTCTTTAATTTATTGTGGAATAAACACACTGCTTGCGTTACAGTGCAGCAGGGAACCTAGTAAGCAAGGCTGGTGATTTCTTATGTTAGGCTTTATCTTTTCCTTATTTCTGTATACTGAACCATGTAATTCTGTAACGCTTTATAGTGTCACATTTAATCAGGATCTTAGATTTTCCTCATTTACGTAAACAAGCTTTAAGCGGCAGGACTGATCTGCTTTATTGAATCTTCATGAAATTTGTTTACACTTGTTATGTGTGTTCAGAGATTAGAATAATGAAGAAATGTAGACTAATACACCAGCCTACTTGGGTAAAAAGATCTGGGTGTGATTTGTTGCCTCTGTAGTGCAATGCCAGGCTTACAAACCGAGGCTGACTTTTTTTTCCCGATGTGTACTTTTTCTTTCATAAAGTAGTGGTGAATCGGGTACATCATTTGTAAACTACAGGAAATGAAATCACCGAACAAGCCACTGTTCCTAAAGATACCACACTTGAATGATGAGGTTTCACTAGTAATCACAAGAATAGTAACACCAAGCCATAATATAGCACAGGCCCACATCTTTGGCATTGCCTCCTCCTGGCATGGTTGCAGGAAATGTTTATGCTAAATCAGTCAGCAGTCATCTTAGTGGCAGAAGCATATTTGTGTGCCATTCTGAGCGTATCGCAGAGATAGGAATCGCGAAGATGGAATTAATTTTTAGGAGAGAAACTTCATAGCCTGTGCTTGAGTGCTCTTTTTATCACCTGTCTCCTGTTGGCATTCAAAGGGGGTTAAATTGCACTCTCTGATTTGCTGTGTTCCTCTTGAGAGCTGAAGCGAATACTGCCTGGCCTGGATTTTCTGATCGAAAGTGTTTAATGTATTGCCTCTTAATGGCGTGTGTGTTTGCTTGCGTGAACGTCTGTTGGACTGGCGGCTGGATGGGAGAGTTGTTTTCTCTGGCTTAGCAACAACAAGGAGAGAGAGAAATCGGTTGGCATGAGTTCATACACGACAGCAACCGCAAAGTTGACTTTGCGCCGAGGAAAATGGCCCCTCCCTCCGCTGTGCTGCATTTCCCATTGTATTAGTGCTTTTGATTTGTGGGCGTGAACGAAGGTGGATGATGGCTGTCCGTGAACAAAGTAACGCTGCAGCGCTTAATGTGTGAATACTGTATCGTGGTGAAACGCATTATTTTAGTGCACACACTTGACTTTGTGCGTACGTCAACAGGTATATTTTAAGAGGGTTGGCCATTTTTTGAAAATGTAATAGGAGATTGCACTGACGTGGTTAGGTTAAGAACTGATGAACGCTAAATTGTTCTATATTTTCTGATTATTGTTTAAAAAATATATATTTGGCTATTTCTGTGGGGAGAATTATTTATGATAAACAAAGTGTCAATATTTTGCGCATGCTGTGTAGCTGTACTACAGCATTGAACAAAGGATGTCCAGTTCCATGCTGCAATCAGACAAACCTGAGCACGGTACAGATTGGAAGCGAGCGTGCCATTCCAATGCGTATTTATCACAATTAAGAGGGATTTCCGGCCCCATCTGTGGCAGGTTGTGCGTCGTGTGGCGCAGTGATTACAGCATCTCTGTCTTTCTCCTCCACCCACTGGCGTTGCTCTGAAGGTCAGCGTGGAGAGGCAGACATAAAGATGTAGCCCACAAAGGTAATAGTGCAGGCTTGGAGCATGCTGCGTTCCCTCACACCTCACGCTCTACGCTGCCTTATTGTTGTCTTTGTGATACGCAGCCCAGTCAGGCATTCAGGGGATTTTCTGGTCGGCCATCCCTTTGGTTTTCACACGGAGTCCTTTATGTTTGTATCTGTGACATCAGTGGCAAGAGAATCATGTGTATTAACGCAGAGCAAAAGATGTGTAAGAGAGGCAGAGGTAAACAGAAAGCCAGGCTTTAATACTGAATGCTGTTTTAAGTTTTTCGTTTTCTTTATCTCCTCTCAGTACATGTATCGCAAATGCGGACTGATTGTGTGTCGCACTTACACGGCTGACAGGACAAGCCGATTGTGAACATTGTCCTATAGTTTTATACAAATATCGACTGTCTGAAGGGTGGAATTCAACAGCCAGTCAGCGGAACATGCACCTTTCAGTGTCTCCTTGAGTACCATTTAAGACATAATATCCAAATCTATACATACTACTGTTAAAACGCCTGTGAGTAAAGAGCAGGCGAGCATACCGACTCGGCTGTAGCGATGATCAGAGTAGCTCTCGTTACACTAGGTTAAGAATGGCTTCCCACGTTTTATTGCGGTTAAGGGCCAAGGTAAAACCAAGTCCTCCTACCATGCGTTTAATGGTCACAGTAGAAGTGAGACCTTCATTTAGCGCCAGGCTCGAAAGACAGATGTTCAGCTCGCTGACTCCCATCTGCTTTTCTTCATCTAGGCGTGTGGCTCCAGCACTTGCAGCGAGAGCTGCCCTTTAGCTGTCTACTTTTGCCCTGTGCCTCAGCTTCTTCTCCTGCTTGTAGCGCGCACTCACAAATCCAGGCAGTGCTGTGAAACACAGAAGCAGCTCCCGGAAAAGATGCGCTCAAGTTCAGCTGTACACATATTTTCCGGCTTTAAAGCTTGCACAGGTAGAGACATTTAAATTTTATAGAGTTTATAGCATAATATGCGTCGCTTTGGGATTTTTCATACTGTTTATCATTCTCCTGAGAGCTTTGGTCTCTTCTCTCTGTCTCAGAAGGACTCGCGTACAACTGCGATTTCTAGAACCTTTTGAGGAAATGGTTTCTAAAGGAAAACTACACAGTTCCTGAAAGACAACGGATTTGAACCACACTGTGGGGACGGGATCATGTACAATAACAGAAAGCATAATCTCACTACGGGGCAAAAAGAAAAAATAGTAACGCGATGAACATGGAGAACTGAACTTGATTTTGTTTTTACTTTGTGGGAATGTGAGGTTTATAGTGATGTTTAATGCCTTTTAACTAGCTGCACTCACACAATCCACAGAGTCATTTTGAAACTATTTAACTGCTATCAAGAGCAGCATGATGCGAGAGGCATTGCACGAAAGCTTACTCGAAACCACTGATTTACCACTTTTTGTAAACTGAAGCAGTGCAGGAAAGTTCTGCTCTTCCATCTGTGCTGATTGTTGAAAAGCAAGCTTTGATCAAGCTTTCAAGTAATTGCTTGATAGTTAAACGCAGTTTTAAAATGCCAAGTGAGAGGGTTGTCTGACGTGTTGGTCATCAGTGGTCAGTACAGAAAGCTTCACCTAGTAGCTACTCTGCATCGGGAGCCTTGAAAAGAACCTTGTTTTGGAAATTCATGCGAGTTGTGAGACTACACTCCTCGTCGGTTCTGTATGGTGTTCCTCCAGCAGTAGTTTAATAGCAAAATACCCTTAATAAACCCCCAACATATGCTGACCACCTTATCCTAACGCAATCTGACCATACACACCTGCATGGCCTTCAAAGACATGCCGCGGCTCCGCATGTGAAATTGCAATTGATTATTCCGCTTATACCGAGCAGGAGGTAGGACATGGCCTGATTAACTCCCCACAGACCGCCCTGGCGCCTCTCAATGACACCCGCTGCACAAGTAGTGTAAATGGATTGAGCCGTGCGCATGCATGGGAGCCCACCTGTCGCTTTAATAATCACGTGGCATAGCGGTGATTCGGGTGGAAATGGAAGTTGACCTCACCTCTCAGAGGAGCTGCAGCATGCTGAGGTCTTTTCTGCCACACATTCCTCAAGCGTTGCGTCATTTGAAGAAGGCCACCCGTGCTTGGCTTTATTTGCTGCCTTTGTGCTGCCTTTTTCCCATCGTTATACCATGATGCGCTTTTCCAGAGCCATACTTCAAGCGGAAGATGTATTCGAACGGTAATCCGTGTGTGTATTTCGCTGTTCGCATGACGTTGTCTGACTTGTAATTAGTGGAGTCACGGCATTTCTTTCATCTAATAAAATCTAAAGACTTTTTTCGGAGGATTTCTCAGCAGGCTGCAGGAAAGGTCAGATTGCTTGATATGTCAGAATAGCCAGAGGTTAAGTAAATACGCTCCGAAACTTTGGAAAATCAAGGAATCAACATCTTTACTTTTGAGATTCAAGCTTAAATCAATGTAACATGATAGGGGTTTAGAGCTTAGCTTTTCTTAATTACTTGGTTTTTATTTGCACACTGTAAATTGGACAATGGAAAGTCCTTCAGTGAGAGCCTCTTGTATTTATGCATGACAGAAATGTACATGTTTAGATTTGAACACTCGTTAAAACAAATTGCAGGTTCCTCTAATCTTTTATGCAGAAGTTTTTCTATAGCTGAAGCCATGCTGCTCACCTTCTCAGTTCAGGTTTATTCGTGCCGTATATTAAATTGGATCCTGAGGGCCAAAGAGTACTAAGCCTTTAAGTCACGTTCTGCCTGAAAATCCTTGCATTGAGTTGTAGGAAATGTTGTAAAAGCATTTTAGAGAAAGCTATGTGTTGTAACGTTGCTTGTCCACTCTTCACACACTGTGCCTGTTCTGATTTAATTTATGAATAATTTTACTTATTACCAGACATATTTCTTGGTCTGTGAACTTTTGCATTTTCACCATTACACAGCACCTTTCTCCTCAAGCAGACTAGGTACAGCTTTAGCATACTGAACATTAATTGATTTTAATGCAACAGCATCATGTCGGGGGTATTGAAAGCCACTGCATGTGTTACCCGATAACAGATATCTAAAAGTAGTTTGTGAGAGCTTCAAAAGCCTCAGTCAATGACTTTTATAAGCTGAAGATTTACAGACTCAGCTTTGGAGCTAAGAAAAAGTTTGGCAGGAATGACAGAAACAACTGAACCCTGTTTACAGCATAACTGTCTTTTTAAGAACTCTCCTCCAGGCGTCACTCAGCGCACAGATGAGAAAAAAAAAAAAAACATAACTTTTTCAATTGAATAAAAAAGAAGTTTCAAGAGAGTACACTTGAAATTGTCAAGGCTTTGTGAGGTCACAGCTGTTTTTTTCTCAGATGTTATTTCATGGCTGTGCAGCTCCCTTCTCCTTACTTCTTTTCCTCGTATTGTAACCCGGTGCGTTTGAGAGTGTAGGTCAATAAGGATGGGCGCATTGCGAATTTCATGATCTGTGTAGTGGAACAAATTGAAAGCACAGCCTATATCAATCACACTGAAGGCAGGGTTAATTGTTCCTGCTTCACAAGAACAGTGGACAGATAAAGCACTAATGAAGCACTTGTGTCAGGTGTGTGTGTGTGTGTGTGTGTGTGTGTGTGGGTGTGGGTGTGTGTGTGGGTGTGCACTTCTTTGCAAGTATTGACAGGAAAAGTAGCAGAAAGTTTACACATTAAATCTCTACTGCACTAAAATGCATATGGTTTCAGATATGTCCTTGATTTAATTGATAATGTGAAGTGCTGCTTCTGCTCATTTTTATTCACTATTTTATACTTTGTATTTTGGTATTAATTTTTAAATTGTTGTTAAAAAGTGAATAAATACTATGATGATGATGATGTTATTACTACTGTATTGGCAATCACTTCTTGTATATTTGCATATTTATCTCATGATACACTTTATTGCGAAATTTTAAAGGCAATGTAATATTGCCTTACATTGTCATACTCATATGCAAGCTCTCTCTCTCTCTCTCTCTCTCTCTCTCTCTCTCTCTCTCTCTCTCTCTCACCCACCCTCTCACCCACCCACACCCAACCACACACTTGCATGTATACTATATATACATATATAGTATTTAATTAATTGAAGTCTGAAGTCCATGACAGCTATCACAACACAGTGGGTAATTTTGAAATTAATGAGAATGATAATACTTAAAAGACTGTTCCAGAGTTTGCCCAAACTCATTAACTAAATCTCTCATTTAAATACATCCTAAAGACGTTCAAATAGGGGGAAAATGCACATTATTGCCTTATAAGCATTAACCTGGCTCGGAAATGCTGAAGAATAGAATTTTCTGGGTGACTGAAGTTGATCAGTTTGTATTCAAGTCTGCCATCAGTCCTCGAATAGAGATCCTCTGTATAATATGCATAGATGAATTCTAGAGAAAGAAAAATCCTGTCTGTTGTAGAAGATATTTTTGAAGCAAATGACTTTAAAGCCAGTCAGTGTCATTTCTGTAGGGTTTTACAGGTCATTAGTTCACACACCTGAATATTACCTTTATAGTACATGTGCACATCATGTTCTTCTTTTCACTCACTCACTTTCCATAAACGCTTCATCCAGCTGAGGTTTGTCATGGCCAGGGCAGCAAGGTGGGAACCATCCATGGACAAGGCGCCTGTCCATCACAGGGTACACAGACACACACGTTACTCACTTATTCACTGGGACACTTGAGAGACGCCAGTAGGCCTAATGTATGTCTTTGGAATGTGGAGGAAACCGGAGTATCTGGTGAAAGCCCATGCAGACACAAGGAGAACATGCAGACAGAAACAGCTGAACTGTAAGGCGACAGGGCTAAGCACTGTGCCGCTCATAGCTCTTTTCAGCTCTAATGAAGTATTTTCATTATTATGCTTTGTAGACACACCTTACTTCAGCTTTGTGTGAAATGCATAATGACATCACAACAATAAACCAATCAATTTTCTTTGTCAGGATGGAGCAAAACCCGGCTTCAGTCT
Source organism: Ancistrus triradiatus (assembly GCA_025084515.1). Lineage (NCBI taxonomy): Eukaryota > Metazoa > Chordata > Actinopteri > Siluriformes > Loricariidae > Ancistrus > Ancistrus triradiatus. The sequence continues at coordinate 266,736 of JAJAGP010000159.1, forward strand.
GGCTGCTTCATCATAATTAGAGCTTTGTTAACACTACAGCTGAGAATGCACTGTTTTTTTTATATGCCCTATTTTTAATACCACCCTGCCATTTACCTTTTTTTTAATTGAGAGTAAAAGCACTTTACGAAGTGTTTCTGATAAATAGGCAACAATGATCAAAAGCTCTCTTTGCAAAATACAAAATTTCCAGCGTGTTTTTTTTTTTTCCAAGGATCTTCTGTAAATTGGAATGAAAATGTTAAATCTTATACTAAATGAGGTTTTTATTTATTGTCCTCAATAATGATATCCAGTACTGAAATGTGCATCAGTAGACACAGTTCTTGTTTTCTGTTTGCTTAACCTTCCAAGATTCACTGACTTAAATTTTAAGATGAATTATTGATAAGCAAATTTATAATTGATCACTTTTTAATTTTCATAAAGTATTTGTATTCCATTGAGCTAGTTGCTTGGAGAGCTATAGTAAGCCATCATAGTCAGACATATGTTTTAATATGGAGAGGAATGAACAGGTGTTATTAGACTGGTGTCAGAAAGTGCATTGTGGAGCAGAAAAGGGTCAGTTGGCCTGTAATGAGGTTAAAAGAGGTGAGCAATTGGAAACATGTTGCATATGGTTCTGTGCTTCATTATAGTGTGGTAAATATTGATATAAACAACTGTTGTTAGATAAATGATTATTGTTAGTACAGTCGAATCACTGTATCTAAATTCCTGTTATAATCCATGGGCTATTTTTACACCCTAACCTGCTATTTGAACCACTAACCTGCAAACTAGAAAATAACAACAAAAATCCAAGTTAATTGTAAGGTGTAATGGTTTTTATTATTGTAGTGTTCAGAGTTGGATGAATTTCACTGCTGACGTAACTGAAAGTATGTAGGATTTTGAATATGCAGAACTCAGATGGGGATTACCCAAATATCTGATATTAATAACCTGAATGAGGTAAATTCAGGTAATGGAGTTCAATTTTATTTAATCTAGGCTCTGTATGTATGTGCTTGGTTTGGGGTTTTTGTCATTTTCAAGTACTCTTCGTAATACTCTAATTGATGGAAACAGAGTGTGTTTACATGCACTCTGAAACACAGTACCGTATTTTTTGCACTTAAAATCCTTTAATTTTCTCAAAAATCGACAGTGCGCCTTAAAATGCGGTGCGTCTAATGTATGAATTAATTCTGGTTATGCTTTCTGACCGAGAACCGATTGTAGATGGTACACGGCGCTCATAAATCTGTCAAAATGTTTTAGCACGGGCCTGGGTAAGTTACGAAGCTTATGGCCATCGTAGTGCGCAGCATAGCGGAGTAATACGGTATTTGCTTCAGCATTAGGGTACGTGCATTCATTCATTCATTTTCGAAGCGGATTTCAAACACAACGCTATCAGTCACGCAGTACAACATGGTCATAGAGCAGCTGCGAGAGAATTCAACATTAACGAATCAATGGTACGGAAGTGGAGGAAGCAAGAAGACGCCCTGCGCCAGGTAAAGACCAAACTGAGCTTCTGACGGAACTTAAGAGTTTTGTTTCATTTCATGCGTCTTATAACCCGGTGCGCTTTATATATGAAAATATACCCGTTAGCAGCCGATCATTGATATTGTGCCTTATAATCCGGTGCGCTTTATGGTCCGAAAAATACGGTATCTACTCGTGAAAACGAAGAATTTGATAATTTAATATTAAGTTATGTCACATATTTGTGAGATTATTGGGCTGGTTGCAAAGTAGAAATCCGATTACTGCCTGAGTCATGTAAACCTGGAGGTTCCCCATTATCTGATTACCCAAGGGCATGTATGCCCGATGAAAGGATTACTGACAAAATGTGATTTTCTACAATTGTAGGATTATTAACTGCATGTAAACGCACTTAGTGTTTTATTTTGTAGCTAAAACCTATAGCTGATAATGCGTTAGTGTGATATTTTTTTTTTTGTATTAACTTTCCCGGTATTGAAGCACCTCCTGCTCAGCATGGAGTCTGTGTTGACTCTGCATGTAGCCTTTTCACACTCTCATCTTGAGGAGAAAGATGCAGGACCTATACCAGCCCTGTCACCCAGCGTCTGCTGATGACATTTTGAAGTGTCGGCTGTTATCGCGCGTGAGCCATTTCGTAGCTTCATAGAGTCCTGATAGCTCAAGTTAATCTTCCCCCTCCTCTTATCACTGCCATTTGACTGCACCAATTAGATTTTAACATATCATATCTAATACGCCCTTTCTCCCTGCCAGGAGGTCTCCGCTTTGAGGTGTGGCCAGAAAAATTTACTCGACCCTTCAGTAGCTGTGTGTAATACAGCCACAGCCAAGATCACGGCTCAGGATGTTATAGATCCAGTGTATTGCGATGGAATCTCCAAGCAGGACAGTTCAGTTTCATGGGATTAAAAGGCCAAGTGCAGCTAGACACTAATGAAGCTAATAGGGCGTCAGATTCGCAATAATTCGACAAACAACAGCCATTAGTCATGTGTTGCTAAACTGTTCATGCGCAAAGTCATTGTTTTGCTTTGGATTTTGGTTGTCAAGGTGATATACGTTAAGACCTAGAAAATTCTTACAATACTGTCGGTAAAATAGATTACATGTATACAATTTATGAGCCATCATCCAAGTTGTTTGGAGTCCACCTTAATGACACAAATGGCAAAGAAAAGCTTTTTAATGAGGCTAAATTAGATAACACAGGGCTTCCATTAGTTACAGTCTGTCACATAAATATTTGCCCACACGTATCCCAGACCTCATCCAGTTAAGTAATGTCAGGCTTTCAGTTATGGTTTGGACACAGTATGACCAATAAGAAAAAAATAGAAACAATAAATAAAAACTCACTGTTTAGGAGAACTGACAACACAGAACTAAAGAACGATCGATATACACTAAGCACGTCTTGTCTGATTAAATATAATTTTAACTTTGACGATTCCTTATTTGGTAGAGGTTTTTAGAGCTAGTATGGTTCTGCACACTTATTCATGGTTCTGTGATTTTCATATTCTTGCCTTTATTTGTTCCATTCTGAATAGTGAACTGGTATTAAATGAATATTGCTGTGAAACCTCAGACTCTCTATCAGATTTCAGTGTGAAAGATGGGACTTCACTACTCTTTCCTTTGTCCCTTTTACTGTTGAAGTCAGGGCTGATTGTTTGTGTTTGCTGCTAGTGAAACGAATTCGGACTGGGGGAGTATATGCTTCTAGGAATGACTGAGGTGGCCAGTGGGACTGTGTGTGTACCACTCGTGCACTGAACTCTGTCTTGGAGGTCTGGTCCTGAAACACTGATGTGCTGGTTCAACAGTAATTAAAATATAATATCCCCAGAGAGCCTTTCATTTGAGAAAGGAAAATCAACTGGCCACACCCAGCTGCACAATCACTACTGAACTGGTACAGTACAGTACCACCAGGTAGAGGTCAAGCTTCTCAGCAGCTCAGCATATGGATACATTGATCCCATATTCTTGCTTTCCAGTGCAATTCTGGTGTCAAAACTCGGAACATAGTCTGATTGCCAATGATTATTACTCATTGACCCTGCGCTCTGCAGGCTTCTTTTGTAAGTTGTATGCAATGCCACAGCTATGGCTGACTTTGTCTTGGGGTGATGTCCTTTTATCAAGTTGTATCTTATAAAGTCTTATAAAATGTGTCAGTGATCTTGATTAAAAACTGTATCGCAACCAGCCCTATCTGAATATTGACTAAGGCAAGAATCAGATCTGATAGTAACCAGTATTCAATTGGTGTATCCCTACAGAATCGTAATACGTTTTCAAATACGACTGACCTCTAGAATTAAAACAGATCTTACTCTTCTGAAATGTATTTCTCTAAAACATCTGAAATGCCACATGTAGTGTGATTTTAACTGGCAATCCCTATGTGGCTGAGCCTGATCCTGCGTTATTTTTGTCACAGCACAGAGTCAACCATTTATTGTAAGAAAAGCTGTGCATCGACGTGGGACAAAGAAAAAAGCACACTGTCCAAAAACTGCTGAGACTTATTTTTTATCTGTGTTCAATGCAACTGTCCACATTCCATTCACAGCCAGTGAAGCCTTTGCATCTTGGTGTGGCTTAGTATGAAGTGTTCAAAGGCAGTTGTCCAGTGAGCGTTTTTAATGGATACACGATTGTGCCGTAGACACCCAGAGATGCGAGGCTTCACCGAGTGTCTGTTCGCTGTATGACAGGGGCTTCAAAACAAAGATGGCATGAAGGCTGTTGTGTTTGAGTTTAATGAATATGAATGAACAGCTGAACATTTCAGTGAGATATTTAATCGTATTGAATTCCACCAATATTAATTAATAGTATAGACAATTTGGTAAGCATTTCATTACTGCATTTTAAAGAAATCGTTTTAATTGTGGGCTTAAAGCAATCCCTTGTACCTAGTAGGATAGTTGTATGTGGCTTGAGATGCAGCAGCTTGTATAACTCTGGATAGTCTTCATAACACTAAATATAAAGGTTTCTGGATAGTTTGTGTAATTGCCTGTTATTAAATAAATCACTGAGAATATATGAATGTAGTGTATTGTAAATGAGACTAAAACTGTTATTAAAATCCCCCCTCATGTTTGCCTGTGACAAATGTGAGCTAATATCTAGATTGTTAGGAAAGAAATATGAAAAGTAAAACGTAGAGCTGGTCCTGGGCCATTTTACTAATTTATAACATGACCTTTAAATAAAACGCAGTAGAGTTGTACTACATCAGTAAGTTTACTACATTAAGATGACCAGTTCATGATTATTTTACCATACAGGCTGAAAGAAAATCAGTGCCCAAGTAGGGAAGGGTTAAAAGATAGCAGTGTGTGATGGCGCTGTGCATCAATATTTTGACAGTTACTGTGTAGCACACCAGATGAGCACAGCATCTGCTGCGTGAGGAAGGAGGGTGTGTGTGTGTGTGTGTGTGTGTGTGAGTGAGAGAGTGAAATAGGAGGGCACTGTGAAGGCTGGCACAAACTGTGCGCCCAGATTCATTGGCCCAGACACATTCCACAGGAAGTCTTACAATTCTGTTGGCATGCAACCCTGTATTCATCATAAATATTTGAGTAATATCATAACCCAAACCATGCCCCATTCATTATAATGGTGTGAGGAAAACAGTTATCTCTCTCTCTCTTTCTCTCTCTCTCTTACTCTCTCTGATGGCTCTTCTAAATTGTTTTTCATGTCAGTGTATTTATTTCTGATCAACTGCATCATTAGATATAACAAGTAAAATCTTAAAAACTCACTTCAGCAATGTATAATCTGATGCTGCACTTCAAAGCCATTCTGTTTACCATATCAAGGCCATGCTGTCAGAAGATATTTCTCTCTGCTTGTTTACGATAAAACCAGCAAAACTGCCGGGAATGGAGACAGAGAACATTTTTGTTAAGTTCTGACGCTCATTAAAATGGATCCCCTGTCTCCCCTATGGCCCTTAGTACACTGCTAATGTTCTGCTGAGACCGTTTGCAGACATTTAGATCACTTTGTTTTCTTCTGGCTCGGTTGTTTAACCCTTTGCTCTGCTTCCATTGATGAAAAATCTTTTAATGAGCTCACCAGCAAATACTGTGTACATTTTTCGTCAAAGACTCTGGACCGTAGGATGAGCGATTCTGTAGGAATGATGCTCAACACTTTTTTTTTTTTTCTCAAAAGATGTAGCAGAAAGCTATGTTTTGTACTTGCGTGTGATGATGATCCCCTTTTGGCTGCACTGCAGATTATATTTGGTGCAGGTTTCATGCTGGATGCTTTTTCTGACCCAGCCCTCCTTGTTTTTGGAGTACACCCCCAGTGGCTGGGTTTATTTTTCTGATCAAGTGGAAGCAGTTCGATGCATATACAGGCCAGCGGCTTCAGGCAATCACATCAACAATCAGAAAGGGGACAGAATGTGATCTCAGTGATTTTAATCGTGGCATGATTGATAGCACCAGATGGGCTTGTTTAAGGCTTTCTATGACTGCCAGTCTTCTGGGATTTCACATGCAATAGTCTCTGGAGGCTTCGAGCCTGCTCAGAAAGGTGCAATAAAAACATCCAGTGCATGCCGGTTCTGTGGTCGGAAACACCTTATTGATGTGAGAGGTTAATGGAGAATGTCCAGACAGGTTCAAGCTGATAAAAAGGCTACAGCAACTCAGCCAAGCAATCGTGGTGACATCAGAATACACATGTTGAACCTTGAGGCAGATGAGCTTCCAGAACTGGGTTACACTTCTGTCAGCCAGGAACAGAAAGCTGAAGCTATTGACCTGCTTTCAGGGCATCATGGTAGCGCAGTGGGTAACACTCCCGCTTCACAGTTCTCGAGACCCATTTAAGTCTCGGCCCAGTTGCTGCTTGTATGGTGCTTGTAGAGTCAACTGGCATCTCTTAGGATTGGGCGATATATCGAATGTTTAAGATGTATCGATATATTTTCATATGAGATATGTGATGAGACGATATAGTTTATATCTATATAGTTTACGTTGCGTTCATATTACACTCGTAGAGTTCACCTATTCTTCTCTCTTTGTCTGTCTCTTGCACGACTTCACCCTAGTTGTATCCCAATTCAGGGGCTGCATCCTTCAGAGGCTGCATCTGAAGACTGATTGTGTCATACACACAAGTCTTTGTAGACTGCTTCCTTCGAAGGATGCGGCCACTGGATTGGGAAGCAGCTCCTGTAACGCCCCTCCCCACTGCCTCACTCGCCAGCCCTACACGCACCGATGGAATGGAGGGACACAGATAAGTCTCAAGCTTAGGAAGAGTTAAAAAGAAAAACTATATCTCAATAATTTGCAGACGTTTTGGATTCAAAGTGTCAGATGAGCAACAGGAAAATGTGTTATGTTCAGAATGCCGAAAACAATTCTAAACATAGGTTCGATCACGACTAATCTCTTCCGCAGTGCGAAGCGTGCTAAACTGTACGCTGCCCCTCAGACAGTGAATCCTGTTCAGCCTCCTGCCCCGAAACACACAGAGTTACAAATCTCATAAAGCTGTGCTAAGCCTTATGAAAGAAAATGTGAGAAGTGGAGCAGCCAAATACATTTGACATCCAAAATGAAGTGAAGTGAGAGAGATTCTTGCCACCCGGCTGAAAGTGGGACTAATATTGTCAAAACGATGCAACTGAACTGAGCGATACAACAGAAGTGGCTAAGAATGCAGTGTTTTGGACACAGACTTTATTTGGAAATTGGTAAGTGCAATATTGATTTAAAAAATGCATTACTAGGGTGACGCTCAGAAAACTTTGTTTGCAGTCAGAACCACACAGGGCTAATATGCCATTGACCACAAGTTAAACTAGTTGAAACATTTAGGCTTATATAGCTATGGCTTCTGAAAGTTAGTTTAATAAACTACCAGATCTAGTGTGTGTGTGTGTGTGTGTGTGTGTGTGTTTGTGTGTTTGTGTGTTTTAGACTTTGGTAGTGAATGAGAGATGTCTCGAGATGTGTGTTATGTATCACGATATGAGATATGGATATCGAGATATGATTTTTAGCCCATATTGCCCAGCCCTAGCATCTCTACAAGTGTCCTCTGTGCACCCTGCAGTGGACTGGCTTCCTGCCTAGCGTTAGTTCTCGCTCTGCGCCCAGTGCTGCTGGTTAGCTCCATCTAGCAACCCTAAATGACAAGCTTTTATGAAGTTGGAGGACACCAACATACCCACGAGGAACCAGCAATTACAATGGGAGAATGGACGAAAATATCCAGTGAGTGGCAGTTCTCTTGGCAAAAATGCCTTGTTGATACCAGAGGTCAGAGGAGAATGGCCAGACTGGTTCGAGATTTGAGCATTGTGGACAATTGCATGGAGTAGATGAGTACGCTGTGGTCATAGTGATGGACAGTAACAATACTCAGGCAGGCTGTGGTGTTAAACGATGCTTGGTTGATATTAAGGGCCCAAAGTGTGCCACGGAACTATCCCCCACGCCATTACACCACCAGCAGCCTGAACCTGTCATACAATCTGAATTCTGTAGCAGAAATCCAGTCTCATCAGTGTAGGCAAAGATTTTCTGATCTTCCAATTTTGGTGAGCATTGAGGGTAAAGTGTATCGAGTTGGCACCGTGTGATTGGCTGATTATATATTTGTGTTAACGAGAAGTTGGACTCTACCTAATGAAGTGGCTGATGAGTGTGTGTGTCATTTGTATGGCGATATCACCAATGTCAGCTATTGTTGTGGTGATCTGGCCTGATGACATTCAGACACACATCTATTCAGGTTTCATCTGTAGTAAATAGTTTTTATCAGTGAGTGTAGCCCTACCAAGAACATTCTGTGTGGGCATAAAGAGTGCCAATAGCAGGTGCTTGTCCTTTTTGTTACACTTTCCCTCTAAGGATCTTTGGTTTGACTTAACAGCGAGCAGCCTTGCCTCCCCTCTCCAGCAGTCTGGGAGCACGGAGACAGGCCGCCTATGATGAATGGGACACCTTGTCAGTTAAAATGAAAATTCTTAGCTGGGTGATAGCTTCATATTAATGCCTGTTTTATGGATTGGAGCAAGTTGTCTGAGCAAGATGAATGTGAGCAGTGGGAGTGGAGATATGGAATGAAATGGCTCTTCCACCTTGCCATGAAGACTGGCTCCCTGGGTGTGGCCTGTCATACAGAAGATCAGACTCTGGCTCTGGCAGCTCACATTTCCTATTCCTCTCATTCACTTAATGCGCTGATGTGGGCCAGCGCTGGGCACTGCGAGTCCCATTTCATCAAGCCTTTATTCCTGTTGGGAGTCTATCTTCCTTTCTCTGACTCACTCTGTGTTTTGCTGTCTTTCTCTCTTGTCCTGTCTGCTTCTATCATTCTGTACACCCCCACCCCACCCCCCGTTCCCTCACTGACACTATGTGCTTGATGCCCATCTCTCTCTCTCTCTGTCTTTCTCTCTTTCTCCTTCCCTCCCTTCCTCACTTGGCTGTGGCTGAATGCTTTAAGTGTTGTTCAGTCAGAGCTCTGTTTCTGACTGGCTGGCAGGCTTACACTCAAAGCTTAGTGATGTGTTCAGACACACTGAATTCATCCCAAGCTCACTGGGCTCACCCACAGCACTCAAAGCACTGATATTGATTTGGGACCCAAAAAACAACAACAATAGGATGCCTTTTTTATTACAATCTTTTCATCTCATCTTAATCCTCACGTCCAACTATCTTTTGAAATGAAATCCATCCACCCATCAACACTCTGAAAACAAACTGGTAATTACAGTGATGTGACATGAAATGGGTTTGGATCAACAGAACACATGAAAGAGTAAGTGGAATGGGAGCTAAGGGCTCGGACACAGTCACAGCAAGGGGTCTTTGAGCAGAAAAATAGGGGATGACTTGAAAGTGGGGAGGAGGTGGTAGAGTGAGAGGGACACAGAGAGGAATAACTGAGGGAGGGAAGAGTGGAATGGAGCTCGAGCCCTGGTTTGGAGCTGGAAACTATGAGCTGATGAATGGGAACATCTTAGCAAAGTGAAAGGATGCTTTTAGAGAGCCTCATATCCACATCAAGAGCTAAAAGCAAGAGATGTAAATATAGGCTCAACATTATACTGGTTACTTTGTGTCACATGCAATATATCGGTCCATATGAGCAGCACACTGAGCAGAGTGGATCTGGTGGCTTGGCTTAAAACGTTTTCCACACATTGAAAGGGAGTCATTGCAATGGTTCCAGCATCATACGAGAAACCGTGTTTAACTTTTAATTCATTCGTCTTCAGTAACTTCTCCTGATCAGGGGTACTGTGGGTCTGGAGTCTGTCCTGGAACACTGGGAGCAAGATGATAATGCACCCTGGATAATGTTCCCTCGATCACAATGCACTGAACATGCATTACTCTTTCTGGTATGTATTTTGGGAAGCGTACACAGGAATCCTACATGGACATGTGTAGAACATGCAGAACTTCACACACACACACAGAGTAACCTGTTAACCCTGAATTGAGCCCTGCTTTGTTCAGCACCAACGATACTTCATCGTCGTCTTTTCTGCTTATCCATTTCAGGGTCACGGTGACCAACAATACTTCCCTTTCTTAATTTTCCCCCTTGTTTTAATCACGAGTGTATAACCAGTATATACTAAGCATCATTATGGAGGCTGATATTGTTCTACAATCTTTGAATTAGTATGGGAACAGTTTTGACACATTTCTGATCTGATCCATTGGCATATTTTTTGGTGTCGTTGGATGTGACACTTCACAGAATATCTTGAAACATGCCTCTGTAATGCAGTTTTATGTGATTTTATTAGGGTGTACTCACATTAGGGGATTTGTGCCATTCTTTTCACTAGTGTGATCACTCTATGCCCAGGTGCAGTATGGTAAACTCTGCTCTGGCCCGCTTGCAGAGGTGGGCTTGGACATGGTTTAGTTGGACTCGGGCACAGTATGCATGCTTCCCAAGCATGGAAGGCAACAGCAGCTGAGAGGGTTGTGTGCCAGAAATGACTCCCAAACAACCATGAAGTCTATGTGCCAGAGTGTCCGAAGTGTTATTGTGATGACGTAAGCATGCTGGGGAGTGCGGGGGTGGGGTGGAGGTGGGACAGTCATACAAGGCAACCGGACATGGTGTGAGTACGCCCTTAGAGCTAACTATAAAGTTAGACTGATTACTGTGGCAATTCTAGTATCCTCAGTCTCTGTATCACCTGATACCAAGAGTTGATATTGGTATCATATGAAAACAGAAGAAAGCCATTGGAGCATTATTGCTTAGGGGTGGGCAATATGGTATAAAATATTATATGACGATAATTAAAGACGTTTTCACAGTACATGATATTTATCACAATGTGTTCACAGACAAAATATCAGTAGCGACAGATTCTTAAAATTTACTATTCAAAAATCCCATACTTTTATTTTTATTCAAAATGTGCTGCACTTCATCCAATTAAACAAGGCAAATTACACCCTTTATAATGACACATGCACTTTAACCACTGACCATATCATCGGTATGCTCATAGACTATTATCATATTGCTAACCCCTATTATTGTTTATAATGCAGTTTAAAAAAAATACAGAACATCGCTAATGAACTTGGTCTGTAGCTCTTTGCCTAAAAGCGAGTCACTGCAAATCTAGAGCATTGACCACACTGGTGATTGGCTGTCCTCGTCAATATCATTGCATTTTGGCATTTTTTTTGTTTTCTGTTTAACTGTGACCTGCCAAAGCATTGAAACCGATGAGCTACTGAGTGACATCGCATTGTGTCAGTTGTTACTCAAGCCCATTCTGGATACCACAAATGGAATCGGCTGTGTTGTAGCAAATGTATGTATATGTGTCAAAGGTGTAAGATATGTACTCCGTGTCTATGATGGATCCAAGGTGTTAAAATATTGCCGCCTCCATTGCATGTTCATTTGTGTTCATATCTCTAAACAAGACAACTTTGCACCTTTATTGCCAAATAAAAAGAATACCATTTTGTGTAAAACACTGTGTTGAGTGCTGCAAATGTAACCGGGACACTATATTCATTGGTCAAGTATCCGAATAATACTTGCTACAGTAGTGTGCTTAATTAAAACTGTAAATTTGAGTGGTGTTAAAGTGAAGCATGCTTTAAAAGGCACTGGGCTCTCGTCTTTATTGCTCTTGGAGAGGAAGCGAGACGGTGGCCTTCAGATTTATATCAAAGGTATGCTCTAGAATATCTACTCATTGCATTATTAATGACTGAGTTGGAGCACTGATATGAAAGACCAAGGGTGGTTTTAAGTCCTCTTTTTGATTGTGCCTTGTTGCTTTTTGGAGAGCAGATTTTAAATGCTTAGAGGACACCCAAGGTTAACGGAGTTTTCACAATGAAGCTATTTTATTTAACGCTACTATCTCCAGGGAGCAGGCAGTTTGGATTCAAAAGAGACGTGAGACATGACATTTATGCAGTAGCATTTGGTGTTAGGTTTTTCACCTCTGATAGTGAAACTGTTTCTGTGGAATGTAACTGAAATGGTCTGTGTGTGCATCTGAGGAGTGACTTCAGGACACTAGCATTTTGACTGCGGCTGGAGCTAGGAAGTTTTGGGGAAGACCTGGTCACTGGATCACTCTGACTGTTGGGAATGAGGATAGCCGCAGGGGACACTCTCTGCACAGTGCTGTTCGACTACTCCTTAATTACGTTCAATTGTGCCTAAAGTCAGCATCATTGGAAGAAATGATTTTATAGTGACCCTATGTAAAGCCTTCAGAATGCAGACTTTTTATTAGGGATAAATTCAACTTTGAATTCACTTGTTAAGTCCATAGGAATCCATTTAAACACTGCCGTCTCATGATAGAATGGACGTTACTGGTATTGTCATTGACTCCATTCAACTTCCCAAAATTGTATTCACTAATCTTCAAGTTGGTGTTGTTAGAAACTGCCACGTCCAAGATAAGTTGAGATTATCTCAGCCTTACATCCAAGTGAATTTAGAAACTTCTACTCAGTGGCAGGGGTAGCCACTGGTGAGTTTAGCACGTGAACTGGACAGTAACCTTAAGATATACCTATCAGCCATAACACTAAAACCACCTGCCCAATACTGTGTAGGTCCACTTTGTTCCATCAAGGCTCTGACCTGTCAAGGCATAGACCTCTGAAGGTGTCTGGCACAAATACATTAGCAGTCCTGTAATTTGCAAAAGTGGAGCCTCCATGGATCTGACTGGTTTGTCCAGCACATCATACAGATGCTTGACCCAGTTGAGATCTGGGGGATTTGGAGGCCAAATCAACACCTTGAACTCTTTGTCAATTTTAAACTTTTTGCAATGTGACAGTGGACTGCTGAAAGTGTCCACTGGCATTAGAGAATATCGTTGTCATGAAGGGTGTACTTGGTTTGCAACAGTTAGGTGGGTGGTACGTGTCAAAGTAACCCATGTGAATATCAGTAAACAAGGTTATTTAAGATCTCATGTCATTTACTGAATAATGTGTTGAATGTGAAGAACAAAAAATGACTATTGTGTGAACACGGCTTTTCCTCACTACATTTCCCAGCGCTCATCAGTCCCACCCCGTGACTGCCAATGCCCTCATACGAGTGTGGTAGAGCACTGTGTATCACTTGCCCGGGAAAATGAAAAATTCAGAGTAAGTTTTCTGCTGTATGTGTATATATGTTTATTATCAGATTCCCATTGTAAAGTCGAAATACCGTAAGTCGGGCCATCTTAAAACAGGGAGTACATTTACATTTACAGCATTTAGCAGACGCCCTTATCCAGAGCGACTTACAATTGGTACAGTCTTACAGTCCAAGCAATTGTGGGTTAAGGGTCTTGCTCAAGGACCCAACAGTGGCAGCTTGGCAGAGGTGGGATTTGAACCCTGGACCTTCTGGTCCATAGTCCAGTACCTTACACGCTAGGCTACCACAGTCCCCTGTGGTAGTACCTGGAGTACCTGTATAAAGGTCCAGTTTAAAGCTCTACAATATTAATGGTGATTTGCTAGCATATCCTCAGCAAAACAAATTATTGTTATACATATTGTATCTTTTAACTATCGCAATATAATACTTTTTGCATATTAAAATAGCAGACATTGTCCAGGATTACCTGTAATGTTTGTCTGTCAGATTTGATTCAGTCCTGTTGATCTAGTTTCTGGAATACAGTTATTCTAATCTAGTATTTAAACTCTATATTCACAAAGGTCAGGGTTTTTTTCTCCTCAGTGCCACTGCTGACTTTGACTTTCAGAAAAACTCACATTGACTCTAATTTTCAACCATGTTCCGTTTAGCCAAAAGCTGGATGTTTTTTTTTTCAGTTAGTCAGTGAACCTTGGCAGCAGAATATTTTGTCATTTGACAGTTAATCAATGTCTTTCCCTTTTACAATGTATGTCTTACCTTCCGCCTCTTTATTACCAATGGTCCTGCTGATGGGACTTGAGTTCTGCGTTTCTGGTAACCATAGGTCTTTTCATCCTCTTCCCATATTTAGCCCACCTACTAATACACATAATACACGTCTTACAATACACCCATCTGTAGTCTTACAATACTTCAGGATAATATCTTTCATGTCTTATGTTTCATGTTGACATTGCTGAAGCTTTGTATAGCTGAAGTCTGTTATGCATTTTCCCCATCTTGCTTTCATGCTGCATTAGGCCGAGCAATCACGCACATCTCAAAAACATATAAGACCTCTTCCTTCAAGCCATTCTGTGAGTGTGGTCCAATATGCACATTAAAATGTAGTTTATCCATCAGCACAGTGTTACATCATATCCCCTGTAACAACTCAACTGAGGCTGCTGGCCCTGTTTTCTTGAGCAAAACATCTTGATGTAGAAGTGCTGATATGGGATTAGTTTATACTGGTAAGAAAAGTCTTGGATCAGCGAGAACAGAGGAAAAGGGGCTCAAGCAAGAGATGGGTTGTATGAAAATCATAAATAGTAATCTAAATAAATAGTTGGTGTCTTACATTTACTTTGACTTTTATTTCATTGCAGACAGCATGAACCCAATATATTGTATAGTCTATAATGTTTTGTCTGGTCAACTTCATTTCATTTGTTAATAAACATCCATTTCTTCATTTCAGGTCTGCCACACATACAGTATAATGAAAATAATGATTTGATTTCAATCAGGTGATGTAAACAGGTGATTGTAAATATGATTTGGTGCCAAAACGTCTTTTAAGTGATGTGAGAATGAATGGCAACACTACAAAGTAGTAAATGCTTTACCCTTCCATCCTTTTTTGGAAGGTGTTGCAGGTCTGAAATGTAGGAAAGGATGTATATTAACAAATGAAATGAAGTTGACCAGACAAAACACAAAATATCTTGGGTTTATACTGTCTGCAATGAAATAAAAATCAAAGTAAGTGTAAGAAACACATGTACCTTTTTTACATTCACATTTTTTTCATTTAATATGGTTCACCTTTTTTTGCAAAGCCTCAGTGTAGCTCAGTATCTTAATGTCTGTGTACTGGGAAAATATATTCAGCTATTGAAGTACGATATTTAACATACAGTCGAGTGAGGACGATACTCATCTCAGACTGTTAAGTGGTCAGAACATTACCATGCAGCAGTTCTTTCTCTCCATACTGCCATTATTGGCACATGAAAAGCCCAAAATGGTCCCAGATCAACACTTCCTCTGAGTTTTTTGCTGGGTGTGACGCTTGGCATGTTTGGCAGTGCTTCACTGCTCCTCTGGGCAGCGAGGCTGTCAATGGAGTGAGCACTGTCAAGAACAGAGCTTCTGCTCTCCTCAGGCTTCCTGGGCTTTATAAAGCTAGGTCAAAGACAATGGACCAGAGAGAGAAAGAAATCCAGAAACAGAGAGAAGTCTCGGTGATAAAGTGCAGCTGAAAATTAAATGTTAGTGTATTGTTGTATCCTACGTAATGACAAACGACATGTGGTAATGGTCTTAAGCAGATAGTGATGCTGCTGCCATCCTGGTCTTCAACCACATTAATTCCAGCAGGCAGGACTGGGCTGTGGATGGCTGCCCCAGCACCATCCACCATGACCTGCAGCACACACTGCGTAATAGACTGAGCTGCCGCAGAGAGAAAAACCACAGGAGCTCCAAGATAAAGCAGCCGAACTTTAAGAGGGACAGCGAAGATAAACTTTCTATTTATTTACATTTAAATAACTGTTTTTCTGCTCCTCTCTTGGGGTTTGACATGTTTTCCTCTCTCTGCCCTTTTCCAGTCATATTTATTATTTAAAAAAAAAAAAAAATCTATCATTTAAGAGTCGGAAGAGGAATTCATCACTGGTAGGAAAATGATATTGGCTTTTTGTGGCTGGAGGGGCCACTGTATGAGCACACTCTCTAGTGGGTTAATAAAGTGCAGATTCTCTCTCTTGTCTCGCTAATGAAAGTTTGCCCTAATTCCTTGCTAGGGGAGAGAAAAGCCAAAACCAAATGAGGTCTTGGACAGAACGGAACTGTAGAATGATTTGGAAAGGAATGGAGAGGGATGTACAGGTAAACTGTATACTTTGCCAACTGTGTATTCTCCACAGCATCACTTTCAAATTCCAGTGTGTTAATTTGGCATTGGTTTCACTTTGCTGCTATAAGAGAATTCAGTTCTTTGGGAGGCTTTCTGCTGTATGTTTGAATGTTATTTTGGGGATTTGCTTTCATCCAGCCACAAGAAAATTCGTGAGACACTGATTTTAAGTGACGAGCCTGACGCGAGTTCTGATTCATCCCATCATTTAACTGCAAGGAGTTGAATGTGGTTGAGATTAAAGGTCAGTCAGGTTCATATCCACCACTGTATGCTATAGCATTAAACGAGGCCTAGACATACACATGTTGTTTTTAGGGCTGTCTATGTCGTACCATTAAACCCATTCGTTAAAGCTCCTGATAAACAGCGCTTGACCTGACATTGCTTCCAGAGGCAGTATTTAACTTGGTAGGTCGTGTTGCAGCTGAAGTCAGACAATAGGAGCTACGTGCTTTATCGCTGAGGGTCACATAGTGTGACCTTTGGTAGCGCTCCTAGATGATTCCACTTCACAGTATCACCAGAGCAGCTCTAGCAGGACAGAAATTAGATTACTTGACTTTTGTTCAGCAGGTAGTAGGGCTGTCTACATGCATTTGCCATGTACTGTACGTGGAGACAAAGAAACGGAGACAGAATGCATACTGTGGGGAAAAGTGACTTCTCCAAATTTGCTCCATAAAAGCCCACCACTGCTTGGGCAACAGGTTTATCAATTTGAGCTGGCCAAGTGCACAGCTAAATGTATGTGAAAGTTAACA
Source organism: Ancistrus triradiatus (assembly GCA_025084515.1). Taxonomy (NCBI): domain Eukaryota; kingdom Metazoa; phylum Chordata; class Actinopteri; order Siluriformes; family Loricariidae; genus Ancistrus; species Ancistrus triradiatus. The sequence continues at coordinate 283,590 of JAJAGP010000159.1, forward strand.
AATCCCTGCGGTAAATTGAGTCAGATTTCAGCCATCTATGCAGAACTACTGAGGTGCAACATAGCGGATTGAACCTAATGCCTCAGGCAAGGCAATCAAATCGACAGCTGAAGACTCTCCAGCTCCCAGCTGGGGAGAATCTCGCTGCACAGCAAATGACTCACCTCGTAGAGGGTGGAATAGGAGGGCGCACTGATTTTTTTATTTATTACTTTTTTTCATCAACTGATGAAGAACTGTGCTGGTGACAGTGATCAGACATCGCATAGTTAAGCAAATGTAATTGTTCATGTATTTATGTGTAATGTATTTATGAGCAGTACTTGAAATCATGGGCAGATATTTTATTTCACTGCTGGTGGTGACGGTGGGGGAGCAAATAGTGAGAAAAGAGAAATTCCTGAAGGAGACAGCAAAGGTGCTGCTAAAAGTACTGGTGTGTTAAATGCATATTAAGGATATTTAATGAAAACTTGAGGTTATTGAATAAAACCTGAGAATACTGAATGAGCATATTTAATGAAAACTAAGAATGTTGAGTTAACCTTGAGAAAACTAAAATAAGCCAGAGATTATTCAATGAAAAATGAGAATATTGAATGAAAATCTTGAAGTTTATTTCATGTTAATCCAGCAATAGACATACATTTTAGTACAAGTGAATACTTCTCTCAATACATAATATAATAAGGATGGGGGTCAGGACTTTGCTGTCACCCTGTAATTTCCGCCTATGCATGACATGATTAAAGCGCTACTCCTGTCACTGCATTTCGTCACAACTTACTTGGTTTCATGTGTCAGATCACGCATGCCACACTGGCTTTGTAGCACACCAGAAGATTGATAGTGATGGGCGGGTTTAAGTGATAAGCACTGTTTCAAGTTTTTCCATTATTGTGTTAGTGCGTAGTGAAATGGCAAAATCATCAGACCAAGATACTTGAGATTTTCATAACACAAAATGTCCGGTTTATTCTTGTGTCCATAACTGTTCCCTGTTTACTTTTTTCCCTCTGCTCAACAATCTGATATGACTATGTAGTGTAATTGTACAAGGGGGCAGAATTCACCAGGATAGGAGATGGCTAGGAAAATGGTTGGGTGATTTTTAGGCTAGGTCATGATCCACAATATTTATCACGATTACTTTTCATGTTCTAATTTGCAGCAAAACATATCAACTACGCAAATTCTCTACTAATAAAAATCTAGCTCTACAATAATGTAATAACAGCAAACATTTAGGCTAGTAGGACTGTTTTAGGCAAAATTACATTGTTTACAAAAACAGTGTCTTTTATCCTTGGGGTAAATTTGAGCAGTTCAGCAATGTAAGCCTTCAGAAAGTTATTCTACCGTATTTTCCGGACCATAAAGTGCACCGGGTATAAGACGCAATATCAACGATGGGCTGCTAACGGATCTATGTTCATACATAAGCGCACCGGGTTATAAGGCGCATGAAATGAAACAAAACTCTTAAGTTTCCCTCAGAAGCTCAGTTTGGTCTTTACCTGGCGCAGGGCGTCTTCTTGCTTCCTCCACTTCCGTACCATTGATTCGGTAATGCTGGAAATTCTCTCACAGCTGCTCTATGACCATGTTGTACTGCGTGACCGATAGCGTTGGGTTTGAAATCCGCTTCGAAAAGGAATGAATGAATGCACGTACCCTAATGCTGAAGCACATACCGTATTACTCCGTGATGCTGCGGGCTGTGCTAAAACATTTTGACAGATTTATGAGCACCGTGTACCATCTACAATCGGTTCTAGGTCAGAAAGCACAACCAGAATTAATTCATACATTAGACGCACCGCATTTTAAGGCGAACTGTCGATTTTTGAGAAAGTTAAAAGATTTTAAGTGCGCCTTATGGTCCGAAAAATACGGTAATTCGAATTGTTACCCAAGTTGTTAGTTTAGGGCCCTAAAGAAAACTCACAATTGCATGATTTAGTGATCTCAATATCATCCAAAACTACCAAAACAAAATGTTGTGTGTGCAGAATGTCGATAGTTCTTGTTTTATACAGCTAGAACAGCCTGGGGTCAAATGATTTTAATGAACACTGATGCATACAAAATGTGTACAGGACATTGAAAACATATCAATGATATCATCATGTTAAATTTATGTTTCAGTTCTTACCATTAAATAAAAAAATACATAAATTTAGCAAAAAAAAAAAAATTATCAGTCATTTATTTAGAGATGTTAAACATTGGACGTGATCAAATTGACCCTAAAGATAATAGGAGGGTTAAAACCTGTCTGTCCCACCTAAATTTATACCGTTCAGAAAAGTAAATATCGCCACCATGCTCTAGGTTCCACAAATGATATCATAATAACATACATACTAAATATGATTCTGAGGTTCTGCTAGGCCCTAAATCACTAGTAGTAGCAAAGAACGGACACTGTTTTAGTTTCTGTTGTCTTTCTGCATAGCATTCTGTCAGTACTAATGAGGATACTACTAGTAATAAGGAACAATTTGTACAAATTGCTTAAAATACTGATTTTTAGCTGTTTTGTTGGGTATCATATCCTTGGGTAGCACCAGTAGCGACTGTCAAATGCATTTGTTATTGTTGTTGGATTCAGCTCTGTTTCTTGCACCTATGCAAGGTCCCCATGCTATCTGGCTACTGGTGTACTTTTTGGAAGGTTTTTTTAGGGCATTGAACAGGTTGGTTGAATTTCAAGTGTTGTTTTTACATATTTTGCAAATAATGTTGTTTGTGTCATGCACTGTGGGTAAAATTCAAAGTAGTTTGGAATAATTAATTCTTGTTAACTCGGTTCCTATATGTTCCACCAGCTCCTATATGTTGCTTTGTTGCCAAATAAATGGCAAAAATGCAAACAAGACCTGCGAATAGAGAAGTTCTTGGGCTGCCATGTCAACGTTTTCAGTGCAAGTCATAAAATGTATGTAGTATGACAGTTCTAGAGACCTCTCTGTTAAGGCGCACAGTGTTTCTTCCAACAAACCTCTGGAAAAATGATTGGTCTGTGCACAGTACATGTCACTGTGTGATGGTCCATCACAGATGCCTCTGAGCCCAGAGGAGTTGACGTCGCTTCTTGACATGAGGCTGCTTTTTTGCACGCAGAAGTTTTAAGTGGCAGTTGTGAATGTAGCTCCGTTTTGTAGTGATTGATAAAGATTTGACAGAGTGATCCCTTGCCCATGTGTTTATATCAGTTATTGATGAATGACTGTTCATTATGCAGTGACATCTGAGGGGTCTTGGGTCTTCAGTGTAGGCTTTGTGAGCTTACCCTTTGAGCAGAGAAATTATTCCAGTTTCCTTGAGTTAATTAATGAGATTATGCACTGTAGAGGGAGGAATATGAAAATCCCTTCCATTTTTTCTTTGAGGAACATTGCTGTTAAATATTTCCCAACTTTATTTGGAATGTGTTGCAGGTTTGAAATGCAGCAATGAGTGTTTATTAGCAAATGAAATGAACTGACCAGACAAAACATGAAATATATTGGGTTCATGAGGTCAGCAATGAAATGAAAGTTGAGACGCGCTGTCTTTTTTACTTCCGTTTTCCAAACCTTTGCAACTTTTTCTGATTGGGGGTTGTAGTTCTAAGCTTCTTTGATGATCATTTCCATGCAGGTTGTACTTCCTGTCAATATGTCCAATTCAGTAATGATGCAGTGTGTTTCAGATATCAGTGCAGTAAGGATATGTGAGCTGGTCCTTTCCATTGCTGTTGGTCAGTCAGGTGGAGAAATGGACGGTGTCCTGTGTTAATGCCTCATGCTTTAGCAGCACATTTTGTGGCAGGTCAAACACACCCTCTCTAATCCCTCCTTGTCTGTGCAGGGTATTTAAATTAATAGCTAAATAAATAGATTAGCGAGAGTGAGGGAGGGGCATCCGTCACAGGTCTGCTTCACAAGTGTCTGTATTAGAGTGCCTGCTAGAGGACACTGACTTGCCTTCCTCCCTTTCCATCTCCCTGTCTCACTTCCTTCCTCACTTCCTGTCTCTTGATTCTCACACTAGATAACATGGAACATTATTTTGTTCACAAGTTTTACCCAACTGGATGCGGATCGCAATCTTTTTAAGTATCAGTTAAATAGCTTGTGTATATTCTTAGTCTGTCACCATGTGCACTGGGTACAAAACCTCAATTCTGAATAGATAAAACATCTCTGTATCTGTTATATGCTGATTACACTCTGACAGCACTGATAGTGTTAGTAAGACTCCACTCAAAAGCTTGTAAATTGGGACTGTGGTAGCCTAGCGGTTAAGGTACTGGACTCTGGCCCAGAAGGTCCAGGGTTCAAGTCCCACCTCTGCCAAGCTGCCACTGTTGGGTCATTGAGCAAGGCCCTTAACCCACAATTGCTTGGATTGTAAGACTGTATCAATTGTAAGTCATTTTGGATAAGGGCGTCTGCTAAATGCTGTAAATGTCTTTAAATGTCTTTGTAAATACATGGCCAAAAGTGTGTGGACACCTGAAAATCTCGTCCTTATGTGTACATGTACATGTTATTTTTTCTTTCTATGGCATCTCTCTCTTTCTTTGTTTCTCTGCTCACCCTCTTCCCACCGCTCTTCTGTAGCTCTCCCCTCTGCTCTCCGCCAGTGTTGGAACAGGGGGAACATAGCTGCAGTGTTCGGGCTGCACCAGGCTCAGACACCTGCTTGCACCCTTTTGCATATGTACACAATATACTTAATGGGTCAGTAGCTGGAGCAGAAAGAGCTGATTTGGAGGCTGGCTGGCAGTGTAAACGGGATATCAGCTGAAGCGCAGTCACAGTTTGTGCGACTGGTTTCAGATAATTCACAGACAAAAGGAACTGATTTCAGCCAGCTTTCACACCTCTCCAGCCAGTATGCATTTTCGATTTTTAGGCCTTCACAGAGAGCTTCAAGCAGATTTTCTTTAGAAATGTCTTGTCTTTTTGTGTTGAGGGTGTCTCGGTTATTTCTGCTTTTTGTATTTCAGGCTTATTTTGCAATCTGTTCTTAAATAAGTTTGTATAAACAAATGGCAAATGGTTATATGCAAAATAGCACTTAAAGATCTTTTCAAGTTGAGAAGTTAGGTTATTACAAGGACAGTAATGCATATAGTTTAAATTGAGTATATAGATAAGAGAATGTAGTTTAAATAAGTAAATAGTTAAATGTATTTAACATTTAAAAAGGTGTCGAATTATTAAAATGTGTCTAATGTAGTTTTGATAAGTAGTGCTACTGTAACCACCTAAGCATCTGATGTTCTTCTGGGAGACGTGGTGTGTGGGGATGGTGATTGGTAGCTTTCAGCTCTTCCTCTCAGCACCAGTAAATCAAGTTTGGAAATCAGATCAGCTTTCTAAAACATTTCTAAGAACTTTGCCAGGAGCAGGATGCCTAGAGGGTTGGGACTGGGGCCGCAGGCGGTTGTAGGAGCCACAGCCATCGGGACAGGTGCCATAGATTCAGGAATGGTCAAAAACAATGCATAAAGCTTCCAGTAAATGGCTGTAGATGGGGGTTTCCTCTCTTCTGTGGTTCCAAATACCATTGGCCAAGGAGAAGGGCTGACAGGCGCACGGTGAGAGAAGTGTCGCTGCTGTTCGGGTGATTCACAATATAATGGGAGCTAGAGGAAGCCCTGATGATATTCTGGGTTATCACTGTATTTCTCAGGAAGGTACAGGAGAAAACTTTAAGGGAAATGAACCACTACATGGGGGGATCACTAGGGCACTGGGACCCATGTGGGGCTGGAAGAGCTGCAGAGTGGATCCCTGGACAGCCAGGGTAAACTGAGCAAGAGCCTCCTTCCAGGACATAAGCTTGCACAGCAAAGTCCTGGCACTGTCTCCATGGAAGCATGGATTTCAGTCGGGTTTGGCAGAAGCAGGAGGAGAATGCAGAGAGCCGATTGAAGAAGCTTTATTATCCAAACTGAGCAGTAACTAAATTACAGTAGTCCAGAGTAAAATAATGAGAGCATCAGAGTAGACAGACAGAGAATCAAAACTGACAAGATGGAAAATCGAGATCAGGAAATTAAGAATGGTTAGATCAGTGTAAATAACCTATCACGATCACGAAGTTCATGAACAAATTAAACAGACAACCATACAGTAAAGACCTGAATAGAGACCAGAACTTTGCTTTTCTTCTGGTTTCTGTTCTTCTTGTGGACAGGTTCGGCAGAACGGAGCGAGAGGATCAGCGCTCAGAATCACAGTTACGCATCGGTGCGACACGATGAAACCTCGCGACAAAAGCACAAAACTGTGGCGTTTAAACATCCGTGATAATGATAAACAAACAAGGAACCGTTGTGCATAATAAGTACACCAGGAAACAGAATGACGGAGTGGATGACGTGGCAAGAGTGATGCATGCTGTGAAGTGCAGAGCGGAACGTGGTCGTGACAGCCAGTGTTTTATTTCTACAACATAATAGTCTGTATGATCCACATGAGGAAGGATTTTTTATAGAAGAATGTAAACAGCCATATTGGTTTACTCAGTCCCTTCATGATTTTAATATACAGTTAGCTGTGAACATCACATGGGAATAACATTAAGGTGGTCAGTGTTTACTAAAACAATAAGTCACAACAGGCTGTGAGATACTGGGGTTTTATCATGACTAGGGTTGCTGAGCAGTGCCTAAAACCCCCTTACCCATGATAAAATCATGCCAATGCATGGCCATGTGTGTGCGCCAGTGTAAACAATGCAAAGCAATGCACAATTTCTTGAATAGGTTTTTAAACAAACACTCCCCTGCAATTAATAAATCATTAGAAACAGAGGTTTAAAGCTGCAAATAAAACATTTTATTTTAGCTTTACCATATACACTGCCTGGCCATAAAAAGGTCACACAGACTAATATTTCGTTGGACCGCCTTTAGCTTTGATTACAGCATGAATTCGCTGTGGCATCATTTCCACAAGCCTCTGTAATGCCACAACGTTTATTTCCGTCCAGAGCTGCATTAATTCCCAAGATCTTGTATTGACGATGGGAGATTTGTTCCACTGCGCAAAGTCTTCTCCAGCACATCCCAAAGATTCTCAATGGGGTTCAGCTCTGGACTCTGTGGTGGTCAATCCATGTGTGAAAATGATGTCTCGTGCTCCATGATCCAGTCTTTCACAATTTGACCCTTCTGAACCAGATGAACATCTTTTCCACGACCACAGGATGTGTCTTTTGACGTGGTTGTTTAACCAATGAGAAGCTCCTCACTGCACCAGTTCGAGTTAAATGAATTGTTGGCAGCTTAAACATAATCACCAGTGCAGTAATTATGTGATGAGAGGCTATTTTAAAAACTATTTACAGTGGTGCTTGAAAGTTTGTGAACCCTTTAGAATTTTCTATATTTCTGCATAAAACATCATCAGATTGTCACACAAGTCCTAAAAGTAGGTAAAAGGAACCCAGTTAAACAAATGAGACAAAAATATTATACTCAGTCATTTATTTATTGTGGAAAATGATCCAATATTACATATTAGTGAGTGGCAAAAGTATGTGAACCTCTAGGATTAGCAGTTAATTTGAAGGTGAAATTAGAGTCAAGTGTTTTCAATCAATGGGATGCCAAGCAGGTGTGAGTGGGTACCCTGTTTTATTTAAAGAACAGGGATCTATCAAAGTCTGCTCTTCACAACACAGGTTTGTGGAAGTATATCAGGGCACGAACAAAGGAGATTTTTGAGGACCTCAGAAAACAAGTTGTTGATGCTCATCAGGCTGGAAAAGGTTACAAAACCATCTCTAAAGAGTTTGGACTCCACCAGTCCCACAGTCAGACAGATTGTGTACAAATGGAGGAAAATTCAGGACCATTGTATTTACCCTCCCAGGAGTGGTCGACCAACAAAGATCACTCCAAGAGCAAGGCGTGTAATAGTTGGCGAGGTCACAAAGGACCCCAGGGTAACTTCTAATCAACTGAAGGCCTCTCTCACATTGGCTAATGTTAATGTTCATGAGTCCACCATCAGAAGAACACTGAACAACAAATGGTGTGCATGGTACGATTGCAAGGAGAAAGCCACTGCTCTCCAAAAAGAACATTGCTGCTCGTCAGGACATCTGTCCATGAACTGAATCTCAAGAGAAGGTGGGTCATGCAGCAAGACAACGACCCTAAGCACACAAGTCGTTCTACCAAAGAATGGTTAAAGAAGAATAAAGGTAATGTTTTAGAATGGCCAAGTCAAAGCCCTGACCTTAATCCAATCGAAATGTTGTGGAAGGACCTGAAGCGAGCAGCTAATGTGAGGAAACCCACCAACATCCCAGAGCTGAAGCTGTTCTGTACGGAGGAATGGGCTAAAATTGCCTAAATTGCTTGATTCAGGTTAAAATAATGTAATAGCTATAAATTAAGAACATTCCCTTAGGAAAAAAGAAGAATGAGAGGTGATAATATTTTATACAACAAAGCCTAGATTTACTTTAATAATATGAAGTGTAATATTCTACAGCAAAGCATATTGAACGGTTTAGGCAAGGATGAACCCTCAACCTTTCAATCAGTAGTCCAGTAACTTAACCACTGTGCCACCTGTGCCCTATATTTCTTACTTGTCTTTGCTTGTAAGATTTTATTAAGGTCCAGGCCTAATTCAAACAAATTTCAAGTCTCTTGTCTTGCAGTCCTCTGAACCACCTGTTTTAGCCAAATATTTGCTTTGCTTGAGTTAATCCCAGCTCCAGTAAATCAAATTTGTAAGCTCTGCAGTGTTTGACAGAAGATAACTGAGGACTGTACAGTGTATTTCACTTTGAGAAGGCCGGTTTAACCGGGTGTCATGATATTAACCGGAGAGCTTACACCACAACTTTGAAGAGAGAGAAATGCAGACCTACGCCATAGATTGTGTGCCATTTTGTTTTTGAACATGTAAGCGTTAAGGTACTATTTTTAACAGGGACTGTGGTAGCCTAGCGGGTAAGGTACTGGACTATGGACCACAAGGTCCAGGGTTCAAATCCCACCTGTACCAAGCTGCCACTGTTGGGTCCTTGAGCAAGGCCCTTAACCCACAATTGCTTGGATTGTAAGACTGTATCAATTGTAAGTCGCTCTGGATAAGGGTGTCTGCTAAATGCTGTAACTGTAAATGTAAATGTTTCTTTTTATTAAGACTGTTGTTTGCTGTTGTCTTAAGAAAATATCAAAATATAGTAAATGTTTGTGCTGTGGGAACTAACAGGGAAATTTCTATTACCATTCATTCATTGTTTCTTTCATTCATTCACTTTCTTGTCCACTTAATCCTGGACAGGGCCGAAGGAGAGCAGGGGGAGAGCCGGCACAGAGCACGAGGCAGGAACAGCCCTAGAGAGGGTGCCTATAGCGTTAATATGCCTCCATCTTTAGATACTCCATTTACACAAAATTGAAATATATAAGGATTGCTTCATAATGACATCATACTACAACATTCAGAGTTATACAACTCCTGTATAAGATTAACAAACAAACAGAACTCTCTCTCTCTCGGGTTGGACTCGTCCAGCTCTCTGTCTGTATGACTCCCGAGTCAAGGAATTCCCGCTCTGTCATGGGAAAGTGTTCTCCATGATAGAAGAGTACTTTGCCACTTTAAATGTCCTTTTGTCTGAGAGTGCTTAATTGGGCCCTCTATTCCAAAGGAAGGTGCTTAAAGAGGGACTTGAAATATATTTTCCCCATCAATTAAACAAAATGAACAATATGGCCCTCAGAGCAAGCAAACCTCCGCTTCTTGAACACCTGAAAACAAAAGCGAGGGAGCGAAGCTGTGGGAATTGGGTGCTCTCAGCACGGCGGTGTCGATGCGGGAACAAGAGTGTGATGGGGCTGTCTTTACACGGCTTAGGCATGTCACTGCGACTGTGGACCGTGTAGATAACCTGACTATTACAAGCTTTGTGTCTGGGTGCCGAGATGGCAGTTGGCTGCTTCATATTAGGCCAATTTATTTAGACTCGTTTCAATAGATTTAATTAGCGGAGTGACACACGATTTAAATAGGAGGGTGATTGAAGTCATAGTTCTTTTGCCCCTGTGAAAAGCATTAATTCATCATATAATTTCCGAAATGCTTTAATGGGATCTCGGATCTTAAAGTTGTGTAAGAAGGGCCATTTAAATGTTTTTGGTAGCCTTTTCTCTTGTGTGTTATTCCCATAATTGCTCAGCTTTTCTTATGCTTTTTTAAATACGGATATTTGTTTTTACAGTACAGTGAAGCACCTAATGTAATTAGAGTTACACGACCAGATAAAACATGGTGGAGTGCCACGTGATGTCTGAGTCCTGGCGGTGCCTTAAAGTCCAGGTAGAGCATCACATCCAGACATGATTGGCCTTGACTGAGGGAAGAGAGGATCATTGAGAGCTCATTCTCCAGTGCTGCAACAACGACCCATACCCAGCCCTATGAAGGACTCCAGTCCCATCCAGGGTTAACTTGCGCCTGCACCCTGTGTTCTCTGTGGATGGACACAGCATGGAAACAAACTGAATAAATCTGTACTACCATTTTCATCACTGTGATGAGAGATACATTTATTGGGCGGTATGGTGGCTCAGTGGGTAGCATCGCCGCCTCACAGCAAGAAGATCCTGGGTTCAATCCCAGGGTGGAGTGGCCTGGGTCTTTTCTGCATGTCCTCCCCGTGTCCGTGTGGGTTTACTCCAGGTACTCGAAAGACATGCAAGTTAGGTTAATTGATCACACTAAATTGGCCTGGTTTGAGTGTGGTCTCTGGCGCCAGACAGAGTGACGCGTCGGCTGGAGTATTCTCGGTCGCATCGAGTGGCAGTGGGCGGACCCCGCATCCGGCAGGACAAGCGCCAGGAAAATGATGATGAGAGGTACATTTATTGCAATTCATTTTGATGAGGTCCGTGTGTTTGCGTATGTTGCCCGGCCTTGACTGGACCCTACACAACGCCATGCTGTCCTCCCTCTGGTATGAATGTTGCACTTTGATAAACATGAGAGCCTAAAAGGTGCTGATATTTGCACTAGTGCTGTAAACTACTGAGAATTCCTCTCTATCACAGCACGGTGGGCTTTACTTCTGAAGTATACATCTCTAGAACATTTGATATGGAGATAAGTGGGAAAACGGAAGGGATTTGCATATTTCTGTGTTGCGCCGCTGCATGTGGTAGGTAAATTTTTAATCAGTACAGAGGAAAAATTAATTTGCTATCCCAGAAAGGAGGAGTGGGACCAGAGGGATGCTTACTGTTTCATTAGCAGTGTTTTGTCAAAACAGCACCAACTGGCAGAGGGTAAGCAAGAGCAAGAGGAGAGAAAGGGAGAGAAAGCAACTCGGGAAGATGGAGCAAGACAAATTCAAGCAGAAAGAGACCTGTGCTTTACGTATAGCTGAATTTCAAGATGCATAATATATGCGTTCTCATGTATCTCTTATGCCTCTGTCTGTGACATTTGCTTTAACAATCAGGTTTTGCTTCGAGAAAGTCAGAGATGCTTTAGCAGTCAGAGTGCAGAACAATTGAACGCCAGCGCTTGTTTCTAACCTTCAGCGGTGTGCACCGAGGAGTCGGAGACCATGCTAGCTCCTGCGGCGTGCTGTACTCTTCTTGCTTTAAGGCAAAAGCTCGCCTGGAGAATTTTAGATGCTCAGTCCATCGATATCCTCACGGTGAGGTTGATTAATTATATAAGGCAGCGTGCAGGCGTGCATTTCTGCCTGAAACCTGTTTCGACTCCGAGGGAAGGCCGCGTGCAGGCAGATGGAGAGAGCAAGAGGAAGAATGAAAGGCCTTCGTGCCAAGTCTCCTCTGAGGGGAAAACAATTTAGAGTGTTAGCAACTGTTTGATAAGAGGTTAACAACAGTGCGAGCCTTCCTCCTACACACCGAATGGTGCAGGGCCAGAGGGAGGGTGCAGGCTGACAATCACCAGTGCTAATGCATTCATATAGAGAAGCTTTGTGGAACTGAGGGTTTGGTGGAAGAAGGTAAAAAAAAAAAAAGAATGGAAAAAGATTGAAAAGATCTGTAGATTAAAAATCTGCCTGAACGTTATCTTTGTTTTAATTTAAATCCATTCCAGACCTTGTTTGAAGTCTCTCTTAACATTTTATGTGTCCAGTTGGGGCTGAAAGTGTGACTTAAATGTAGACTTTCTCTTGTTTTTACACACACATTCAAAAATGTTGTCTTTCTGTCATTAATGAGGACTTAACATTGTAATAGTAAAGTAGCTTTTTAATGCTACACCTAACCCTAACCAACAAAATGTGAAAAAGACAGGTCTTTCTGATCTTATGGGGACGTTTGGTTCACACAAAGATGTGTAATCTTGACTGATACATAGTGCGTAGAGATGTTTTCGTGATATGCCATATATCACAATATGAATGTTGTTAGTACCACGATAGCTGAACAACAGTCTTAGTGTTTATGCAAAGGTGCTTGAAAGTTTGTTAACCCTTTTAGAATTTTGTTTATATTTCTACATAAATATGACCTTCAACATCACATCTACACAAATATCCTAACAATTGGTAAAGAAAAAAAACAATTAAACAAATGCTAAAACATAATTCACTTGACTATTTATTCATTGAGGAAATTGATCAAATATTACAAATCTGTGAGTGGCTAAAGTACGTGATGCAGTAACCTTTGCAGTCAGTATCTGGTGTGACACCCTAGTGCAGCAATAACTGCAAGCAAAACAGGCAGATGATACTAACACCAACATGTTTCACAGATGGCAGAAGGTCCTTATGTTGGAATGCAGTGTTTTCTTTCTCCAGAAATTATGCCTGTCATTAAAACCAAAAAGCTTGGTCTCATCTTTCCAGAATGTGTGGTATATAATAGCATTGTAGTTCACCATGATGGGTGGCAATGTTCTTTTTGGAGAGCAGTGCCTTCCTCCTTGGAACACTACCATATACACTATTGGCGTTCTCCAGTGGTGATTGTGAACATTAGACAACATGAGAGAGATCTTGCTTAGAAGTTGACCTGGGTTCCTTTGTGACCTCACGTACTATTACGCACCATGCTCCTGAGATGATCTTTGTTGGGCAACCGAGTAACTGGTCTTAAAATTTCCCAGTTACACAGCTACACAATCTCTCTGATTGTGGATTGGTGGAGTCTTTAGTGATGATTTTGTAACCTTTTCCAACCTGTATTATATTCCTGAGGTCTCCAGAAAGCTTTTTTGTTTGGGCCATGATACATTTCCACAGACTTGTATTGTAAAGATCAGTCTCTGACAGATCCTGGTTCTTTAAATACTTTTGTGTGCCCACTCGCACCTGATTGTCATCCCACTGGAACCATAGCCCCTTGATCTTGACCAGGAAAAGCAGGTTTAAAACATGAATAACTATATATGTACATATATAAATATGTATCTGCATATAGGGCACTGTCTGGTCAAAAATAAGTAACAATTGGGATTAAAATACACTAATTCTTAAAAGCCTTTGATTGAATAATAGCTAAAAAGATGTTGTCTGAATCCAGATTTAACCTCTTCCAAAGCGATGGGTGCATGAGGTAAGAAGTTCATGAAGTCATACACCTATCATGTACAGGGCCCACTGTACAAGCCTCTTAAGACAGTGTTGAGATCTGGGGTTGCTTCATTAGGTCAAGTTTAGACGCAATGTTATGTGGCAATAAAACAAAGTCAGCAGAGTACCTGAATGTACTGAATGTCCAGGTTATCCCGTTAATGGCTTTTTGCTTTTAGTAGTAGTTCTGGGAGCACGAGGTGTAATTTTCAAACATAATTTGTCCGCCACTGAGTCCTGACCTTAATCCCACTGAAGTTCTTTGGGATATGCTAAAGATGGTCCAGCAAAATATTAACATGGACTCCTGCATGCCTGCCTTACACCTATCCATGTATTTACTCATGTTTCCTGTGAACTGCTAGTAGAAGTACTTCTTTCAGCAGGGAACTCTGTGATCACTAATCATTAGATTGACAGTGAGTGAACTTGTACTTTTCCCCCTGATATCTGCACTGGCTAGGAAAGATGTGCTGCCTTGCTGAAAGCCAGTGTGTTGAAGCGTGACCTTCCTTTCCATCTGCTCCCGTCCTCCCTTTGCTGACCTCCTCTGCAGCTCCAGCTCATGCTGCACTGCATGTCCCAGGCTTGGGCTTTCACTTGGGGCCTGAGCCACGTGTTCATGTGTGTTCATTTGTGCTATTGAGCAGAATGAATCTGTGCAGTCGTGCTGGAAATTCATACAGTAATAGTCCTCTCTGCTTCAGAAAGAAGGTCACTGGGTTAGAAGACAGCCAGTTCACGAGCTATATGTATATTTTCTAAAGCTGAGATGTTGCTTTGCATATACATGGCGTCCTTTGGATTGGATCCAACTCAATCTGCTGGGCATTAGGAAGTGTTCTAAACCTTCATGTGCAGGAAAGGTAGCAACAGGAAATCACCCATGTGCGATGCTGGAAGCTGATTGGCTGATGCATCTTTGTGACTATTTCTTGGAGGGATGTAAGCTGTGTGCATTTGGCTTAAGTTGTTGGGCCTGCCTGTCATAAGGAGTAACATTGTAGACTGTGCATGCAAGCTAGAGTAGTCTAAATAAATCAATAGAAATTCAGTTACAGTTGCCATATTTAGAAATGATTTGTTGGTATCCACTGAATTAAATGCACACTGGTGAGATTTTAGTATAAAATCTTTGACTTGTCAATAAAGTGCCCTACAGAGGAAGATGGCAGTAGGTGTTCATAGAGTGAAATACATAAATATGTCGTCAATATTGATGTTAGGTCATTTACATGTACAAATTGATGGGCAATAGATACAGGGATGCGCCGCATAACATCAGTGTGTTATCAGTGCATATAGGTCTGGGGTTATTATCCTTATTATTAATGTTATTAACCTACTTAACCCATATATTCCCTTCCAGACACATTAGCTATTATATTACAGCAGTTGTAATGTCACACGTTACAGTGCAGTATCGGATGCACACAGTTTTATTAAACACTGGATGTTGAGCAACATTTGGCTGGTGCTCCTTAACGCTCGGGTGAATTGTGCACTGGATCTGCACTCCCGAGAAATGTGCGTGGATCACATATAATTTGTTTTTAATTGTGCCGGTAAGCTGACGCACCATAGGGCAGAAACGAGCAGAGAAACAAAAGTGCGTCGTTGCAACACAGCACACCGGAGTTAAATGCACTCTTCTCACAGACACACTCAGTTTCTGCAGGCTTCTCAGTTCCCTGCTCTCTTCAGAAATACCTGTTTGTGTTGTAAATACAGCAACAAGTTGTGCTGTTACATAAGTGTTTCTCGTTCCATAAACATGTTTATGGGAGATGGAGAGCGTTGGGAAAGGAGGGCCTAAGCCAGGGGTATCCAAAGACTGGCCCTAGGGCTAAATGCGGCCCGCGGACAGATTTTAATTGGCTCGCGGCATCACTTTTAAGAATACATTACTAGTGGCCCACCAGCATGCTGCAGTTTTTCCTTTCACTCACTGACATAAATAAATGTCTTAAAAAAAGGGCTACTTGAGGTCCAGACTGACCGATTGCCACTTGCGTGAAAGCTATGTTGCAGTCAAACCAGACCTAATATATACACTGCTCAAAAAAATAAAGGGAACACTCAAATAACACATCCTAGATCTGAATGAATGAAATCTTCTCATTGTTCTGTACAAAGCTGAATGTGCTGACAACAAATTCACACAAAAATCATCAATGGAAATCAAATGTATTAACCAATGGAGGCCTGGATTTGGAGTCATACACAAAATTAAAGTGGAAAAGCACACTACAGGCTGATCCAACTTTGATGTAATGTCCTTAAAACAAGTCAAAATGAGGCTCAGTATTGTGTGTGCCCTCCACGTGCCTGTATGACCTCCCAACAACGCCTGTGCATGCTTCTGATGAGGTGACAGATGGTCTCCTGAGGGATCTCCTCCCAGACCTGGACTAAAGCATCCGCCAACTCCTGGACAGTCTGTGGTGCAATGTGATCTTGGTGGATGGAGCGAGACATGATGTTCCAGATGTGCTCAATCGGATTCTGGTCTGGGGAACGGGCGGGCCAGTCCATAGCTTCAATGCCTTCATCTTGCAGGAACTGCTGACACACTTCAGCCACATGAGGTCTAGCATTGTCCTGCATTAGGAGGAACCCAGGACCAACCGCACCAGCATATGGTCTCACAAGGGGTCTGAGGATCTCATCTCGGTAACTAATGGCAGTCAGGCTACCCCACCCCACACCATTACTGACCCACTGCCAAACCGGTCATGCTGAAGGATGTTGCAGGCAGCAGATCTCTTTCCACGGCATCATCAGACTCTGTCACGTCTGTCACGTGCTCAGTGTAAACCTGCTTTCATCTGAGTAGAGCACAAGGCACCAGTGGCGAATTTGCCAATCCTGGTGTTCTCTGGCAAATGCCAAGCGTTCTGCACGGTGTTGGGCTGTGAGCACTATCCCCATCTGCGGACGTCAGGCCCTCATACCATCCTCATGGAGTCGATTTCTAACTGTTTGTGCAGACACATGCACATTTGTGGCCTGCTGGAGGTCACCTTGCAGGGCTCCGGCAGTGCTCCTCCTTGCACAAAGGCGGAGGTAGCGGTCCTGCTGCTGGGTTGTTGCCCTCCTACGGCCTCCTCCACCTCTCCTGGTGTACTGGCCTGTCTCCTGGTAGCCCCTCCAGCCTCTGGACACTACGCTGACAGACACATCAAACCTTCTTGCCACAGCTCGCATTGATGTGCCATCATGGATGAGCTGCACTACCTGAGCCACTTGTGTGGGTTGTAGAGTCCATCTCATGCTACCACGAGTGTGAAAGCACCACCAACATTCAAAAGTGACCAAAACATCAGCCAGAAAGCATAGGTACTGAGAAGTGGTCTGTGGTCCTCACCTGTGGAACCACTCCTTTATTGACAGTGTCTTGCTAATTGCCAATAATTTCCACCTGTTGTCTATTCCATTTGCACAACAGCATGTGAAATTGATTGTCAATCAGTGTTGCTTCCTAAGTGGACAGTTTGATTTCACAGAAGTTTGATTTACTTGGAGTTATTTTGTGTTGTTTAAGTGTTCCCTTTATTTTTTTGAGCAGTATATAATGCAGTCGAGGGTGCAACACCACCCCTCACATTAGTTTCTAGTGGGCTGTCTCCTCTGGTAAGTTGTAGCATCTGGTTTGAACATTAACACAAGGACTAAGCTGTACAATATGTTTTATATTTAGTTGGTTATGTGTCTTAAGAAATGTAAAACTTGTCTTGTTATGGAGTTCCTTAGGTCTGGTAATGCATAGCAACTGAATGATAAAATACAATCTACATGAAAAATACTGACTGAAGATGCTTGACATGTTTTAAAGGTGCAGAATTATGCGCAAATGCTCAAAAGAAAATGTTCAGCCTAAATAATCTGCAGTACGTTGTGGTATTTTTAACTCTTTTGATATTCTGCTGCAGTTATTGCACTACAATTCAGTAGTTAAATAAATATTACTTGTTTTCTACTTTTTTTGTTGTTGTTTTAAATCCAGTGTTTTGAATAATTTATGAATAATGTTTTTGGAAAGCAAGATTGCCTTTAGGTATTTTGGTATTTTAGGTATTGGACACCCTTGGCCTAAGCGAATCAATGCACTGCATACACCTGTACAGTGAAATAACATTACCCATTTTAAAGAGTAATGTATTGAGAATGCATTGTGGATGTTAGGAGACACATACCTGAATTGCTTGATGGCTGATGGTAGTGTTTGTAATCAATTCAACAGAATTGCACTTCAAACCATGCGAATACAAAGGAAGATTTGGTTAAAATGACCATTCTGCCTCCTTACAGCTGATTTGGGAGATGCCCTGGTTGTTGCTACTATCTTTCCTCTCTCCAGGGTAGTTGGTATGAACCTTATGCATTCTGATTTTGTCAGGGAGCATGAGTGAGAGGTGGAAAAACACCACAGCCTTTGCTAAAGGACTGTGTTGCTAGAACAGTCCCACCACTGAATGTTTTCTTGTCTTTTCAAGTGCGGCAGGATCTGCTGGCTGGAGCATTGTTCATTCGTTTCATTCTTTCTGGAAGGGTGCTCCTGGAAGGCTGTTTTCTTGCCCGCTTTTGGACACTTACCCACTGCTCTGTGCCACAGTGCACTTGGCTGTGAAACTCTCCAAGCACCCTTTAACACATTTACCTCACTTCAGCTTCTGTAAATATGTTCCCTTAAAAGAAAAGTGACACATTTCGCCAGCTATACAAATTTGATTTATTGCCAAACATATTGGAGAAAAGTATGCTATACAAGCTATACAAATGTGATTTATCTCCAAACATTTTTTGCATGCCTGAAGGCTTTTACAAAATGGGCACCAGAAACAGCAGAAGAGAATTTACTTTACTATATGACAAAGATCTATACAACGTCTAGCACAGATTGTTTGTGCTCACTGGTCCATTGATGCTCATTTGTCCTGTTTTCTAGTGAAAAGTAAAAGAGATACATAAGCTAATAGCTGCCAGGAATGTGATGTGGCAGCCACTGTGAATGGGCTTTAAGTCCAGTGCCTGGACTCCCTCTGCACAGGAGACCGTGCTCTGATTGTCCGTGATTGTTTGATTTATTATTTTTTTAATAGCCTACATACTATGTGAGAACACCACTTAATTGCAAATGTAAATGATGGGTAAAAAGTTTAGACCAGGCAATTTGGCTTTTAAAGATGATGGATTGTACTATGAGGTTCTCCTGACATGGATCAGTGACGTGAGATATGCTGACATTACAGTTCAGTGTAAAGTATTGTATTAGAGATGATAAACCATGAAAATCCAGGTACAACGTAAAGGATGGAGAGTAATCTAAAATGGTTGTAGGCGTTCATTCTAACCAAGTAGGAGCTACACCTGATACAACAGGCGATAATTGTTGGAAGACTTGGTTCTCCAAATGTGTCCTAAAAGTACATATTGCGTAGCATAAGAATACAGTGCACTGCACACCATTTGAAATGCAGCTATCGATTTGTGCTACGTCCAGACGTGCCATCCCAAAATAAGTGATTCAATGTTTTGTTTTGCTGCGCTTAGCAGTAGTTCTTTGTTTCTGACAATTCAGACCTCCATTCTTGGAAAAGAATTGGCACCCGAGTGGAGAGATGTGTTTGTGGTCCTGCTCTGCCGCAGCAGGACGACATGTTTACCTGTTGCGCAACATGTTCCCACTGCTACGCCTCAAATCCAGAGTTGCATGCGGTCGAATCCAGCAGCGTCCAAGTCATCACGCGGGTTACGAAACAGGTCTGACCCTAAACCTCTAACCGCTGGCTCTCTGATTGGAAGGAGGCATTGGTCCTGTGGTGCCATGCGCTGCTGCAGCCCCCCGCTGCCGTGAAATCAATAACACTATATCTTTCCTCAAGACCTGCGCACTGACCCCGATTGCTGCTCTCAAACTGAAGCGCAGTCGGTCTGAACAGTGGGCTTGGGAATAAAACAAGCTGACACCGAGGTACAAAAGCTCCTGTGCCTTCTGCTCTCGGAGCGACGCTCACCTTGGCTTCGGTTATAATTATACATCACGTGAAATGACAAAAGCCCGTTATTATTGATCATCGGGAATGAGGTTGCACTCGCTCTTGTGCACTTGTCCTGTAAATAAGCACTCATGGCTGACTGTTCTGGCTCAGAGCTGTTCCAACAGCCAGTGTGCATGCAGTAAAAGAGGTTGGCTGTGTGTGTGTGTGTGTGTGTGTGTAAATTGTAGGTTAAATGGAGCACACACTGAGAAACCAGCTGTACACTTCAGAAGGGCAAAGATGACTATGCAGAGGTGACTCTACCTCCTCTGTTTTTTTCCAGTCATGTCTTCACAGGATAGGTTTCCTAAATGTTTTTACCATATTACTATTTGCAACAAATGTGTTGAATGAGTTGGTTAAAAAACACAACTGTGAACAGAAATTCCTATAAACTCTATATGGATAAAAATATTGGGACAACTACACATTATACCTACAAGAGCTGTCATGACATCTCATTCCAAATCCATAGGCATTAATATGGACTTGGTCCTCGATTGCAGCTACAACATCTCATGTAACATCCATTTTCTGTCTACAACATTTTGGACTGTCTGTTCTCTTTTGGATGAATTTTTGCCCATTCATCCAGAAGAGCATTTGTGAGGTCAGGCACTGATGTTGGAGGAGAGGGCCTGGATTGCAATCTCCATTCTAGTTCATCCCAAATGTTTTTGATGGAGTTGAGGTCAGGGCTCTGCATGGGTCAGTTAAGTTCTTCCACACCAAACTCACCCACCCATGCCTTTATGGACCTTGCTTTGTGCACTGGGGCACAGTCATGCTGGAGCTGAAAATGGCCTTCCTCAAATGGTTCCAACAAAGTTGGAAGCATAAAATTGTATAAAAGGGACTGTGGTAGCCTAGCGGGTAAGGTACTGGACTATGGACCAGAAGGTCTAGGGTTCAAATCCCACCTCTGCCTAGCTGCCACTGTTGGGTCCTTGAGCAAGACCCTTAACACACAATTGCTTGGATTGTAAGACTGTACCAATTGTAAGTCGCTCTGGATAAGGGCGTCTGCTAAATGCTGTAAATGTAAATGTAAATGTATTGATATGCTAAAACATGAATTCCCTTCACTGAAACTAAGGGGCCTAGACCAACCCTGGAAAAAGAAACCTATAGCATAATCCCTCCTCCTGGCTCAGTACAGTCAGATGTTTAACATTCTTCTGGCATGTGCCAAACCCAGACTGGTCCGTCAGACTGCCAGATAGAGAAGCATGATTGGCCACTCCACAGAACACGTTTCTACTGCTCCAGAGTCCAGCGATGGCGTGCTTTACACCACTCCATCTGAGGCTTTGCATTGTGCTTGGTGATGTAAAGCTTACATGCAGTTGCTCGACTATGGAAACCCATGCCATGAAGCTCCTGGTGCACACTTTTTGTGCTGATGGTAATACCACAGGAGGTTTTCAACTTGGCGATTACTGATTCAGCAGAGCATTGGTGATGTTTATGGACTATGCAAATGGCGACCTTGGTCTGTAAGTTTACGTGGTATGCCACTTCATTGCTGAGTTGCTGTGGTTTCTTAACACTTCCATTTTTCAGTAATACCACTCATAATTGGTTATGGAATATATTAGAAGGAAACATTTCATGAACTGACTTCTATTAAAGTACCATGTTTAAATTCAGTGAGCTCTTTAGCACGACCCATTGTTTTTCTAGTTTGTAAAGGCAGACTGCATGGCAAGGTGCTTGTTTTTTTTGTACTTGTGGCAATGGGATTGAATGAAACACCTGAATTCAGTGAGTAAGAGGTGTGTGTCAATACTTTTGTCCATATAGTGTATTTCTTATGGGCACAATTCCTACCACCATGGACTTGCAACTGGCCTCCTGGTCAGTTACCTGCACTCTTTATCTGTTTCATTCCCAATGTCTGTTACCCCTTGTTTGTGTTAGTTAGTTTCCCAGGTTACCACCCAGCTTTGGTGTGTACCCTTGCAAGGACCTAAATAAAAATCTGCTGTTTCACATCACGTTTATACCAGTGCTAGGCAGGGCACAGCTGTGTTTGCTATAGTAGTTTTTGTTAGGTACACAATTGAAAATTGACCAGTTCATGCCCAAACAGCTGGAGAAACACCCATAAATTTAAAGGTTTAAATGCTTACTGCTGTATGTGTAAATTTCCAGTATGTCTCAGCTACCGAACTGAGAAAATCATGGAAGACATTCAGCACTCATTAAAAGTACTTTATTTGGCTGTGGTCGAATATTTGTTATTATTAGATTTGTTAATGTATGATCTGAGTACTGACAAGCTGCTTCAGGTAAATCTAGCAAAAAATGTTTTGTTAGTATTAGACATTCTGACAGGTCCTCTAAAAGGCAGGCCAGAGAACACCAATAAGAACCAGGTATGCAACTCTTAAGGATTAAATAATCACATAGCACCTGTGTATCTGTGGAAGATCTTACATAGCACCCGTGGAGGTATTTTGGTGCACTTTCAGGATTCTGTGATTCCAAACTGTTCAGTGTTGTTTTAATGAATCTTAGCACTGGTGTTAAAAGTGTAAAGAAGACCAAACTGAAATCAGTTATACTACTGCTGCATTTAAGTGTCTGCATTTAAGTCTAATTTGTAAGTAAGTATGTAAAGTTAATTGGCATTAATGTTATGCTAATATATGAGCTTATGTGCAGAATTCTGAAGCCTAAATACATCCCTTTAACACTTGTGATGTTCAATTTCCATTTACCACACTTATTAGACACCGTTATCCAGAGTGACTTATGACTAAAGTGAGATCCAGGGCCCAACAGTGACAGCTTGGTAGAACCTTGATTTGCACTCCGAATCTTCTGCAGGGGTCCAAAGAAGTAACCACTTGCCCATCAGTCTCCACATTTACCACAGCTATGAAATGCATAGAATGTATTATTATTTACTTCTCTCTATCAATTACATGTAGGCTGTGTTCACACTTGGCAGGTTTGGTTTGACTAAAACGAACCCTGGTGCAATTGCTCCATTAATCTGGTTTGTTTGAACCAGTGTGAAAGCTGCCAACCAAACCTAGATGCACACTGAACAAGCATACTGAGACTCCCTGTATAGGTGGATGTGGGACAGCTTTCAAATGAACTCTGGTGCAGTTCAACTGATGTATGAATACAGCACGGACCAGCGACGTGTTTTTTTGTGTGCAAAACGGTGGAAATAAATTGTAGAAGCTCTTTGAGTTAACAACTGGTAAAAACATCAGCGCGTACTAGAAATCCCGTGAGCATGTTTAGCCCAGCACACAGCATTGTTGTGGACTTTATGAACATTTGGCAGGTTCGGTCACAAAATATCATAAAAGCTATTCAATCAGTATGTGACCTTATTCATATGCCTTGTGTTTACATATTAAGAGCGCCAGCGTGAATGTTAAGCAAGCAAGGAATAAACTGCAACTACGTGTCATTATCTGCTTTGGTTCAGAGCAAGTGAACGGAACTACAAGCATAAATGCACCCTTAAAATAATTTTGCAAATGTATAGTCAATGTTGTACTTCTGGTTATTTACATTTACAGCATTTAGCAGACGCCCTTATCCAGAGCGACTTACAATTGGTACAGTCTTACAATCCAAGCCATTGTGGGTTAAGGGTCTTGCTCAAGGACCCAACAGTGGCAGCTTGGCAGAGGTGGGATTTGAACCCTGGACCTCCTGGTCCATAGTCCAGTATCTTACCCACTAGGCTACCACAGTCCCAATTATTAGGTTATTAGGTTATAGCAAGACAGAAGAAGTGAACTGCATAATCTAAATCCATATTTAACCAACTTTAGATTTAGAATAGTTCTAAAAGTTGACTAGAATATGTGAGGGCATTTGTCAAATATAAGAAATAAAGGCATGATGTTGGATACAGTTAGTTTACCCTTAATGAGGGTACTGTAGTTTGTGTCTACAAACCTTTTAAAAAGAAAAAGGGAGCACACAGTAAAGTATCCATTCTTTTCCGTACAATTAATTCACCAAGATAATGTGAGAATCATTGCGTTTCAAATGGAGATGAACAAGGTAGACAGTGAACAGTCCTCCTCTGATTGCGTTCAGCAGCAAACCGAAATCTTTCGTAAGGCCAAGAGGCCGTTAGTTCCACAAAGGTGCAAGCTAAGCTGCTTGGCTTTGATCCTGAAACCACATCCAAGACCAGTAAACTGTGTACTTTGTTACCCTGTCGCAACAGCTCTGTATGAAAAGGCCCACACAGCGCCTCCTATCTCCCTCCTCCCTCCTGCACCAGCATGCTCTGCATTTGTTGTACTTATCACCCAACAGCAGAACCACAGTTGGGTTTGGTTACGCATGAGAGTGAAATTTGACTCCCCAGCTTGTCATGTATCAAAATGTTTGCTAGCAATTGTTTAAAAAAATCATTTTACTATGAAGTAGGCTGCTTTCAGCCAAGCCACTGAGAGATGGATTGCTTTCTCGAGTTTTTGACAGGTGTAATTGTTAAGGCATCATCTGTTCTTGTTTGCGCAAAATACATTTTAGCCAACTGTAGGACTTGCCTGCTAATCTTTCTCCCATCATTCCTTTCTTTGCTTGCCACTAGACAAATCCCCTGTTATTTGACCAGATGGTGGAAAATCCATTCTCATGATAAGTTGCTTCTAGTTTGCATTTAGATTACCTGCAAAAATGGAACAATTTACTACCCTGCCTCTAACCATAACTTGCCTTTTCTTTAGTATAGAATTGACTGACTTGTTACAAATTATATAAATCTTGATGAGTGTGTTAAAATGTGAGGTGAGGCCAGTAGGGAGGAGGATGATGGAAGCTAATGTTGCAGAAGCACCTTACAGCATACATCTGTTTCTGCATCTTCATTACACCGTACAGCGCTTTTCAAACTTTAGTGTTTATTTTAGTGCAGTTCTATTTGTCGCAGTCTTTTTAGGCAAATCAAATGGCTCATATGGTCTTCCATGCCTGACCCACACCTTCTCTCAAATCTGTTCTGCCTTAAGGATGGTGAGGCTTTGACCGAATTCTATGCTTGTTTGTTTTACTAAGAAAGTGACTAAAATCATGATTTGCACACAAAGGGTACATCGTAGAACAGGAAAGCCTGCTTTCAGCCATGCTAGCAATGAAAGAGTCGATGGCCTGGCTGTCACACTGCCTGCAGATACCCATGGAAGGTGTATTATGGATAAATTATCTGTCACCTTTCTCAGTCTTCATGTTCTGTGAAGCTGTAATTTGCATAATCCTTTTAAGGAGTCAAATCATACTGTCATGTAGCAGATTTAACATGCTAGCCAGGATTCCATTGCGCTGCCACTAATTAGCATGTCCATTGTGGTGCGTTTAAATTTGCTGCTTGGTTTCTTGGCGCAGACAGTTGAATACACCTGTCCATTTTCTGGCGCAAAGTACAATTTACTTTTTTTTTCATATTCCTTTTCTCTTGTTCACGTGAGACATATTAGATTAATCAGAATGCACGCAGCTCAATGAAATAATGATGATGTGTGATTAAACATTGAAGGACTGATAACTTGCAAACTCTTTTTTTTTTTTAGTATTTTTATACCCATTTTGAGACGCCATTTCTTTGTATTTAAGTCTGTGTTCTGTCAGTGGATCTTTCTGTACCGCCTTAATCTGTGACCTTTCTACAACGACTATAGTATATGGTTTATTTAACAAAAGAATGAGAAATGAAAATGAAAAAGGGGAATGTGCATTATTCCCAGTCACACAAGCAGAATTACACAGTGCAGTAATCAGTGTAGCATAAAACTGTCCATTTCTGAGTAAAGGCACTGTTTTAAAGAAGAAAAATCGGCACAAAAAAACTAATCAGCTGTCCGTACAGTGCACCAGTCTCATCATTTTTTATGAATATAACCACCTGATTATGAAGGTAACGGCAGCCCCATCAGGCAAACACAAGGCAGCACAAGTGTCCACCTCATTCCTCCTGTCCGTGCTTGTCACATAATAAGAGCAGATGTCTTACCTATCAACTCTGGTGTTTTGAAAATCACCTTACCAACAGGAAATTAAAAGCCACAGCCAGTGGCAGCCACTTGGACTTTTCATTTCAAACCAGCATTCTTATTGATATCTCTAATGAAAATCAGAGGGGTCAGCATGATAAAGCACTGGCAGGAGACCTCTCCTGGCAAACATGCTCTAATCATCCGATTTCAAAGTTTGGGGAGGTTCGCGCCTGATTCGGTATTTGCTCAACATAAGTGGTGTGGCGTGACTCGAGATCTTCATCTTCAATCAGGAGCAAACCGGCAGGTCACCCCGACGTGCAGATCGTAGGACGGACAGGGTGAAATTTTAATACTTTCAGACTTAATAACGCTTTGAATCCCATTACTTTAATTTGACCATGATGTGATGAAAAGTAGAAGGTGCGGGCCAGAGCTTTGGCATCATTAACCGCTTGTCCGCTGCTGTCTTCCGAGCCTTTTCTGCTTCTCTCAATCTCCCGGCATCGTCACAGCCTCATTTCTTCAGTGTTTTAGTGTGACATTCAGTGAAGGTCATGGTCTCCCCCTCTCTCTCGCTGGCTCCCTCGGTCTACCATGATGCCTGGTGTTCAGCAGGGCCTTCAGCCAAACCAGCCATCGCTGCATGATCCAGACTGCATGTTTTGTACGCCATCCAAGCAAGAACAGCGTTGCTGACAAATGCTGTAATGATTCTGGCCCTGGCACCTGAGTGAGAGATTCTGCACCCATTTGTTCTCAAATGCTCACTCTCACAAGGCATCTTTTTCACACCGAGGTCTTATAGTGTCATCAAAGCGGCAAGCATTGTTTATTATCGGACTTTCTGAATAATGTCATGGTGATTTAGATTTCTTTTACAGGAGTTCTTATCAAGTGTTGTGGCCTTAAAATCATAATCACGTTCGCTCAAAAGGCAAGAACACTTGTAAGTACTGTCTAGTTTGGAAGTTAGTGTAGGTAATACAAATTAAACATAACACCAGTGAGTAGGAACCAGGAAAGGAACGGCTTTTTATTGGTAGGGTAATATCCATTCTCACTGATGTTCTGTCTAAAGAGGTGAGTTTTCATTTGAATTCAAACACAGAGACTCACCCATTTGGACAGACAGAGCAAATTAATTCCGCCACATGGATGCCAGTACAGAGAGGAATCTTTGTCCTTCTGACCTTCTATCTGACCTTCAGATTTGTCAGAAATGTCACTGTCTGAATATTAATACTGATTGACACCTGACTGTCATAGGATCCATAAATGATCAATATATCGAGTGTCTCTCCACCTCCATGTAGACCTAGGCAGTTCACGCTCTTGTCTTTTGATCCCTTGCCACCTGGGGAGCTTTCCACCGTGTAGAAGCAACGCATCCTGACATCGATTCCAGCCGAATAGCTGTCGTTAGCGTAGAACTTCCCCTGCCTGCTGCTGTGCCCATCCTGCCTCTCTGTCAGCACGCCAAAGCTGTCCACAGCCGGCAAATCATTACACAGTGAGCCCTGCCAAAGTTTTAAATACCAGAAAATAACACCATTTACTACATGCAGGGCAATTATTTCTGTGAAAAATTACCCAGGGGTTTTTTATTTGTGATAAACCTCCCCTCCTTTCTTAACGAAAGACGATGTGCAGCCGGCTCTTTCAGGTCCGCACGAAACCCCTCATTAATATTTATGGCCTGCTTTGCAAAGAAACAGTGATAAGCGCTGGTTGAATATTAAGTTTGACTTTATTTAAAAACACATTAAAAATCTTCACTAAATTAAAGAAAGAAAGGGGGAGGAAATCTTGAAAGAAAGGTAAAGAAATGCAGCAGCCTCTTTGTGAACGGGTTAAATGGTTCACTTTTGAGTAAGCACGCGGCGAGGTCACTAACTCGCAGAAATAGACGCTTCTCTTTTGAAAGGCTGCCAAAATGTATAGGTCTCTGGTGGCTGGGTGGCCTTCCTGTCACTTCATGCCTAAGTCAACTCCTCTCTGTTCAGGTGCAGCAGGAGAGCCTTGAGTTGTCTGAGTGCAGCCTGACGGAGTCGACTCTATTTCGTCCATAAATATGAATTAATGTCTTCATATATACAGTGTCTGAGTGTGTGCGGCAATGGCGAGTCGCAGTGGGCCTGCAGACCTGTGTCATATCCTTAAGACCAAGGCTGTTCAAATAGAATATTATCGTTTGGCTGTAGTTGTGAGATATGGCACGTCTGTGTGAGTGAGTTGTGTTATGTAAACCTTTATATCTCACGGTAACTGGACAACCATGTCTCACTTCCAGCTTTACAGCTGCACAGTTGATCATATTTTAATAGTGATTATGATTTTTGGCTTTCTCAAATAACTGAATTTGAGATGTTGAATAACACAGGCTGACATTATATAACATTTTTGAAATTCATTTCGTGCGTTATCCTGAGCTCCTAATTCATAAGGTTTAAATGCTTGTGTAGTTGTGTGGGGTGAGGGCACATTTACTAGCTCACAAAGTGTAAGGTACTGTATATGTATCTTATTTGTGTGTGTATGAATATTTATATTTAAATGAAATATAGGCTTGTAACAGAAAAAAGCTGTTTTCTGCTCAATTAACTATCTATGAATTACTATAAATCTGTTTTATTTCCTTTTTATTGTTGAGTTCACTGATAATGATCAGCATTTCTGTACATTCCTACCCCGCTTTAGTAAGACTTGGCTAACCCAAAGCAATCAAGTCGACCTTTACAGCCTTGTTGTAAGCATTCTTTACAGACTTGCATACTGAGAAACAGACATAGATTCTGAGCTATGAGTCACAACACGCATGCAATAAGTGTTAACATTTCATGGTTAAATGTGTACAGTATAGTGAGGAGTCCTGAGAGAATTCTGGGTACTCTTCAGACATGATACGGTACAAATATTATTACATCCGTCTACTGTTTTGTTGCTTAGGAATATGGCATACAACAAATGAATGCTTATTGTGATGTATTCAACCCTTCTGTTAATGAGGAAGGCTGTTAAATGACGTTAAACCTCAACAGTACAGAATGTGCAGTGAACAAACGTGACTAAACACTTAGATAAGCCAGAATATCTCTGGAAGATTGACTGCAACTAGAGTAAAACAGGGGAACGGAGTAAGCATTTAGAAAAGAGCACCTCGCCGGCTGCTAAGCATGAATGTGGTTCTGCGATGCTTTGGAGTTGTGTGGAAGTCACTGGCTCTAGAAATTGTGCAGTTGAAATGGTTTCTACTATTGCATACTGCAAGCTAGTGTCCAAAAGTCAGAGCAGAAATGTTGAAATCAAACAT
Source organism: Ancistrus triradiatus (assembly GCA_025084515.1). Classification (NCBI taxonomy): domain Eukaryota; kingdom Metazoa; phylum Chordata; class Actinopteri; order Siluriformes; family Loricariidae; genus Ancistrus; species Ancistrus triradiatus. The sequence goes on from JAJAGP010000159.1 coordinate 312,506, forward strand.
GAAGTACTTTTTGAACCACTAAGGTTTTGAAGTGGCCTTCACCGTCCCTCGAGTTGAATATTATTTGTGTGCAAATCTCAAACATGATGTGCATTCAAGATTTTCTGGATGTGAGGCACTCTGCAAAGAGGAATATCCCAAAGTACGACGACATGGATTGTTAGCTGCTACAAGAAACATTCTGAAGCTGTAATTTGTACCTGTGGCCATTACTGAATGCTGACTGACAGGGTTCCCAACATTTCAACCTAGCAATGAACTAAGCTATTGGAGGGAGGAAAACAAGGGCGGTGTTAGGCTGTTTGTTACTTTATTTCCTACAAGCAGGCTCACCAGTGTATGCAAATCCTGATTTTTTTTCATGTTTTTACAGATTCTCTATCTATATAGTAGTGTTACTGTGTGTGTTTGTTGGGGTGGGGGATACAAGATCTTGTATTGATGATGGGAGATTTGGACCAAGTCTTCTCCAGCACATCCCAAAGATTCTCAATGGGGTTCAGATCTGGACTCTGTGGTGGTCAATCTATGTGTGAAAATGATGCCTCATGCTCTCTGAACCAGTCTTTCACAATTTGACCCTTCTGAACCAGATGAAGATCTTTTCCACAACCACAGGATGGTCGTTTAACAAATGAGAAGCTAATCACTGCATCAGTTAAGGCTAAATAACTTGTTGCCAGCAGCAACGTAATCAGCAATGCAGTAATTATCTGTTGAGAGGCTCTTTTTTAACTATTTAACTACATGCTTAGTAAATCCAGGTGATGACCTTACATTTTGCTGTTCCTCATATGGAAAATGACTTTTTACTAGAACTGTAACTTTCTTTTAATATCCAAAAGTGCCAACATATTTGCTGTAGGGCACTGATCTTAGGAAGGAAGGGAGGGTCAGCAGTGTCATTTACAATAAAGATCAATGCCATGACACCCTCTCTGGTTATGACGTGAGAGGATGGCATGGTAGATATTAGGTGCTTTCACACCAAACAGTTCTAGGGACTAATTTGGGAGGAGCTATTCTCGAGAACCACATTCAGTCCAGGGCCTTTTTTGGTGCGCTTTTTGTGTGACTCTGAAGTGACATAAGCCATGTGAGATTTGCTTGGCCGATTCAAAATCACATTGTATCTCCTTCTTTGAATATAGGCTGAGTAATTGACTGTCGGTCATTTTTTCATGTTTGTTTTTGCAATTTTGGCGCAAAGATCTGTTGTTTGTACATCTACCGAGTACATGAATATTTAAAAATGGTGGCTGAGCTCAACACAGGCCCTGGCATCTGGACCAGTCTATGTTTGTGTCCTGACCAGTCACTGCATACTTGCGCCACTCTGGGTTCTTATGCGCTGAGAAAAGACCTTGCCTTGAAGTAGGAGCAAAAAACAGTCCCTAGACACAGCGTCCTAAGAAGCACATTCGTTCCCACGTCCAGCAGTGCGAACACAGGAGAAAGGGGTCGCAGTTCCTCAGGTGCGAAAGCTCCTAATGTAGGATGGTTCTCAGGATTAGGAATGTCCCTGGTGTGAAAGGAGAATAATCTAGTATGCGCTCTTTCTCTTTGTCTCTCTGCCTCCCTCTCTCTCCCTTAGAGAAACAGTGCCCAGCTGCTAGGTTGTTATTCTACCAACATAAACTAACCAACTGGCATGCAGCAGCACTACAAACGACTCAAACTGCAAGAAGCAACAGCAGTGCAGCTCTGTCATATCTCTGAAGGCCTCAAATCGCGTTTCCTTTGTAGGAGCTTTCATAGCAACTCCGGCTGTTTGATGCGATTCTTTCTCTTTACACACACTGACTCACTCTCTCATTCACTTCTTTACGTACTTGCTTACTCATTTCATTCATGGTGAGTCAGTCATTAATGTATCCTCTCATTCATAGCAGGCAGCCGTCCTTATCCACAGGGTTTAGTCCTTCATATAAAAAGATTTATACTTTAAATCATCTTTGGATTACTTGTAATACCTATTACAATGGAAATGCTGTGCAAATTATTGTTGTACTCTATTGTTTAGGGAATAACGACAAGAAAAAATGTCTGTACATGAGGTGCAAGGCAAGCAATGCTCAAACAATGAGTTCTAGATGGGGACTGAGGATCTGTTATATGTAGGCACACAGCAGGGTATGTTCCTCTCGTATAACGTCATTAGTGTGGACTCAAGTTTTGCTTCTTGGAACTTTTTGGATTAATTTATATTTAATGTATTTTTGATCTACGGTTGGTTGACTCGAACGGATCCAAAGCCTTCAAGCCTACTGTACTCATTTAATCAATTTCTCTTTTACACACTGACTTGGTTATTTATTCACTCTTGGCTTCATGTACTCACTTACTTGTTCATATACTTGTGCTCACTTACAGTACTTTCCTTTCTCACTTATTCATCTACATTTACTGACTCACTTTCGCTGACTCACTCAAGCGCTTATCCCCTGGCTTACATACTGGGTTACGCACTTATTTATATTTATTCTCAGTGACTCATTCAGTTTTGCTCTTATCCACTCGTTCATTTACTCACTTAACCACTCACTCATTTGTTCATACTAATTTATACACCGATCAGCTATGACATATGACATTCTCTCTATCAGTGCCGTTTGGCACTGTTACATTTACAGACAGCAATTGGCAGCAAATCAGGCAGGACAGGCATTGTTCTAATCCAGTAACATTGTTTTGTCACAGAATACCACCCTTCACTTCTGCCCTGGAGAAGTTCTCAGCAGCTGGTTAGTTTCATCCAGTTATTTTTAGCTTGAAATGTTATTTTTAGCATTAGAGGTACGGACCTCGATGACCTCATAGCTGGCTGGATAACACAGGGGACCTTCAGAAGTCTTGTGGAGTAAAGGCCTCAATGGGTCAGAGCCTTGGTGGCAATCGGGGGCCTACACAGTGTTAGGCAGGTAGGTTTAACTGATCCATTTATATTCGCTTTTATGTTATAGCTAATCTATTTATATCCGCTTGATCACTCACCCATTCACGCTCTTTTATTCACTAGCTGTGACCGCCCTCGTTTACTCATTCTCTCATTTATATACTCCATCACTCACAGACTTCAGATTCTTTACTCACTAACCATGACTCACTCATTCACTCTTCCCCTCATTCATGTACCTACATAATGACTCGTTAATTCACACTTATTAATTCACACCGACTCCCATTCTTTCTTCTTCCCATTCATGTCATCACTTACTTATTCATTCACTCACTCACTCACACACTCAATTATTCACTTATACCCTTGTTTATTTACTTGCTTAATCACTTACTGAGTTATTCACACGCACTCGCATTTTAATTAATTTAATTCAATAATCTGCATATTCTCAGCTCTCACAGTGAGTGCGTTTACATGCACTTAATAATCCAATAACTGCAGAAAATCAGACTGTCAGTAATCCGATCAACGACTATACATACACTTGAGTAATCAGATAATGGGGCATCTCCAGGTTTACATGACTCGGGTAATAATCGGATTTCTTTGCAACAGGCCAATAATCTCACAAGTAAGTGACAAACTTCAAATAACAATGAAAGCATGAAATTCTCCACAAAGTGTTCAGTAGTCGTTTGGCTGCCTTTAATGGCGTGTTTAATTCTGGAGTTGCCAGATCCCGTGAGAAACAATACACAACAGTCAAATAAAGTCCAAATAAAACTAATTCTTTATAGGAAACGGACTTGGCAACCGTGCTGGTTAGGCTTGAGCGCATGCGCAGACTGAGAAACCGATTGAAATCAGGTAACTGCTATAGATGCTATGAGAAATCTGATTACTGGAATTAAATCCAGCTCTCTTTATTGGATTTCTTAATCAGATTTCTAGATTGGAGTTTGAAACACTGATAAATACACACACAGGCAGACATGATGGCTGGGTCCCATTAGAGCTGGGCTACACCCTACACCACAGGGCAAGAAACGCTTGACAAACACTGTCACATCCTTCAGTAGCAACTTCAGCTATTCACACTGTGCCATTTAAAGCTTAAAATGTCATTTGATGTGTCAGAGATCAAACATGCAGAAGTTTAGCTACGCGCCCACAAGTTTTTTGTGTGTGTGTGTGTTTCTGTGTGTGTGTAAAGGAAAACCTTTTGTACATTTTTGATCACTTGTGTCAAAAGCCAAGGCAACGTGACTTTTTGCTTTGTTTATCCACTGTGTTTGCTTGGGTTTTGTGCCCTGGGCCACAGACTATCTGTCTAAATTCTCTTCTCTTCCCTGTATAATCCACAATTAAGGTGAGAGACAGAGCTTGTTGATAACACATCTCTTGCCTGACATATTTTTAGAACTACAGCTATAAGCCATGCAAATCGAGACATGGAAATTGTTCTTCTCTATGAGCTGGCATGTTTTATGAACAGGCTGTCGACGAGTAAGACTTGAGTAAAAGGCAATATTTCATTAATGAATTAACTGCATTATACACTGCTTAAAAAAATTATAGGAACACTTTTTAATCAGAGTATAGCATCAGCTCACTTCAACTTCTAGGATATTGATCAGGTCAGTTAAGTAGCGGTGGCTCGGGGGGGTTGTTAATCAGTTGCTTTGGTGTTAATGAAATTAACAACATGTGCACTAGAGGAGCAACTATGAGGCGACCCTCAACACAGGAATGGTTTAAAAGGTGGGGGCCATTGACATTTTGTGCCTCGTCGTCATTTCTGGCTGATTTTTCACTAGTTCTGCGGTTGGCTAGGCTCAGGGTCACTACTAGTACTCTTAGTACTATAGTGTGGAACCTGGACAGTACAGAGGTTGCACAGGTAGTCCAACTCCTGCAGGATGGCACATCAATACATGCCGTTGCCAGAAGGTTTGTCGTGTCTCCCATCACAGTCTTAAGAGTATGGAGGAGATTCCAGGAGACAGGTATTTACCCTAGGAGAGTTGGACAAGTCTGTAGAAGGTCCTTAAACCCTCAGCAGGACCGGTATCTGCTCCTTTGTGCAAGGAGGAACAGGATGAGCACTGCCAAAATGACCTCCAGCAGGCCACTGGTGTGTACATGTCTGACCAAACAATCAGAAACCGGCTTCATGGGGGTGGCCTGAGGGCCCAGCGTCCTGTAGTGGGCCCTGTTCTTACTGCCTAGCATTGAAGATATTGGCATTTGCCATAGAACACCATAATTGGCAGATCTGCCACCGGTGCCATGTGCTTTTCACAAATGAGAGCAGGTTTCACCTGAGCACATGTGACAGATGTGACAGGGTTTGGAGACTCCGTGGAGAACGTTATGCCGCCTGCATCATCTTTCAGCGTGACCAGATGATGGTGGTCTGTGATGGTCTGGGGAGGCATATCCCTGGAAGGACTCAAAGACCCCTACAGGCTAAACATTGGTCTACAGGTTGGACCCATTGTCAGACCCTACGCTGGTGCAGGAGGAATTGATACCATTGACCGCCCCCCACCCGCTCTCCTGACCTAAATCCAGTAGAACACCTCTGGGACATTGTTTCAGTCAATCCGGCGCCATCAGGTTGCACTTCAGACTGTCCAGGAGCTCAGTGATGTCCTGGTCCAGATCTGGGAGAAGATCCCCCAGGACACCATCCGTTGTCTCATCAGGAGCATACCTCGATGTTATCAGGCACAAGCACGTGTAGAATTTCGGCTAAATGAAGTAGCCTGCTGCATCATTTTTTCGCTTTGATTTTTGGGGTGTCTTTGAAATCTACCCTCTGTAGGGTGATCATTTTCATTTTGATCAAACGATGTGGCATCCTTTCATTGCTAACACATTACCCAGTCCATATCAGGAAAGATGTTCTGCATGATTTCTTTTCCCCATTGAGATCATATGCGTTTTCAGAATGTTCCTTGAATTTTTGAGCAGTGTATCTTGAAGTCAATATTCTGCTGATGAATCCAGTCATATTTATCACACCGTGGAAATTAGTCATCTATAGTGTGGTTACTCAATACCCTTTATGTCCAGACAGATATAGGATGTCTCAGTGTCATATTATTGATCACTGACCTGTGAATGATAAATTCTAAATCCCTCAGACAAATGACACACACAAAGTCTTTTAATACACTGATAGACCACTGAAATATTCAAGATTGTTTTTCTTAATGGACCAAGGACAGTGAATAGTGAAACCTTGTATACAAAATAATCTGGAACAAACACTGACATTGTGAGTATCCAGATGTATTTTTGTTACTTTCATGTTGTTACTCGTTCTGTTCAATTCCAAATTAAACAATTAATTCAGTTCAGTGGGTAGAGCCAGCTGTAGAAAATGGCAGTGTCAGAGAGCCTGGGCTCAATCCTGTTTGGGGCTGGCAACGTGAAGCTTGTGTTATGCATCAGGGTTAGGGTTACAGAAGAAACTCCAACTACTGGGGGTGTGGATAAATGGGAAGGGTTGCGTCATGAAGGTTATCTGGTAAAAAACTTTATCTGGCAGTAGTCTGCAGTGGCAAACCATGACAGGAACAGCTGAAAGTGGATTGAGGCGCACCCAGTAAATTTTTTTATAGCTGTTTATAAATCATTTTATAGCTGTTTGGCATGTATTCTTCCTTATCAAGCACACAAAACACTTACCAAGCAAATGAACAAAGTACACTATTTGGACAAAAGTTTTTGGACACCAACATTACACTTACAGGAGTTATTTTACATCCCATTCTAAATCCATAGGTTTTGGCTATTTGCCAGCTTTCTCAGTCTGTTCAAAATTTCAATGTTAGTTTCATGCAAGAATATTTATTTTGGTGCATCACTACTATACTGTCTTGTTATGGCTCAGTGACTAGTACATGCACACTCCAAATTAATAGATATTAATAGATAATTAATAGATAATAGGTACAGTGGTACCTCGGCAAATATTTCCCGCAAGGAAAAAATACATTGAATTGAATTACCGTATTTTTCGGACCATAAAGCGCACCGGATTATAAGACACAATATCAACGATGGGCTGCTAACGGTTCTATGTTCATACATAAAGCGCACCGGGTTATAAGGCGCATGAAATGAAACAAAACTCATAAGTTCCGTCGGAAGCTCAGTTTGGTCTTTACCTGGCGCAGGGCGTCTTCTTGCTTCCTCCACTTCCGTACCATTGATTCGGTAATGTTGAATTCTCTCACAGCTGCTCTATGCCCATGTTGTACTGCGTGACTGATAGCGTTGTGTTTGAAATCCGCTTCGAAAATGAATGAATTAATGCACCTACCCTAATGCTGAAGCACATACCGTATTACTCCGCTATGCTGCGCCGTTTGCCGTAAGCTTCGTAACCTACCAAGGCCGTGCTCAAACATTTTGACAGATTTATGAGCGTCGTGTACCATCTACAATCGGTTCTAGGTCAGAAAGCATAATCAGAATTAATTCATACATTAGACGCACCGCATTTTAAGGCGCACTGTCGATTCTTGAGAAAGTTAAAGGATTTTAAGTGCGCCTTATGGTCCGAAAAATACGGTAATCCATTCCAGATCCCCAAAAATTGCACACTGTATAAGGCATTATATGCATTAATGGAGCTGAATTATACAGGTGCTCCCTGATTTACGAAGGGTATACATTCCGACAAATCCATCATAAGTTAAATTCATAGCATTTAGCGGGCGCTCTTATCCAGAGCGACTTACAACTGATACAGTCTTACAATCCAAGCAATTGTGGGTTAAGGGCCTTGCTCAGGGCCCCAACAGCTTGGCAGAGGTGGGATTTGAACCCTGGACTTTCTGGTCCATAGTCCAATACCTTAACCACTAGGTTACCACAGTCCAAAAATATGACATGGTTTAACGAGTGTTTGGTAGAGCGGAGCATATGATAAGTAATGATTAGTAAGTTCATGTTTTAAAAACTTACATTAACCTACAGTTGGCCAAAATCATTAACACAAAGCTTATTTTATAATAAAGTGTTGAACAATGTAATGTAATTTAGTGAGCAATGGATTGAAAGTGAAAATTAACAGCAAAAGACTTTATTGGTGAACTGGGGGCGCTAGCATAGCTGCAAAGCTTACTGCAGCCTGTTTCCTTTCGGTTTCCATTCGGTTGGCTCTTATAACTAACCTTTTTAGGACCCATGAAGACTTATTTGCACTAAGAATACAGCACAATAGATGTAATAATAAAGGAAAACACGATAAACACAGTGGAGATCTTCACTGAGCAACGGCTATTGTGAAACTAAATCACTGAATCATTGTGTACTGAATCGTGAATCATGAATCAAGTGACTAGCAAGTCAGAATGCGTTGAGAACTAAATTAGAATGAGTTCCGAGTGGTCGAGAACTGAGGTACTACTGTACTTTCGAACATACATACTTGAATTTTTTTATAGGCCTTATATTTTTCAAAGCGGTTTTTCACTACAGAGTGAAAAACTGAAGTGTATATAGTATATCCCTGTTTCTGTTTCTCCACAGTTGACATTTGGATGTGATAGCAGTTACCGGGACACAAATATATATGCATGAATATATGTTGACTGATGTGATCTCTGCGTTTTCACGTTAAAATAATCACTCTCCATGACTGACATGCATAAATGCAGCAATGCATAAATACATGCATAATATTGGGAAAGCATAGCCAGGTGTTTTATTTTATAGGCTGAGGCTCACCTGCCTTTGTAATCAGGGCCGGTGAAATGACACCTCATGCAAATGGTGCGAGATGTTTGCCCTCAAATATTCACACAAAGCATTAGAAGATGATGTTCTAATTGGTGCAGGAACCATCTGGCTGGGTTCCAGCATATCAATTACTTTCACCGCTTTTCTAAAGTAATAGAGCATAATTGCTATTCTTTTGGTCTCATTAATGGGATGCACAATGCCAGCGACTGGAGCCTTGGAGTTCTTGGAAATTATTTCAAAGACAAAAGTCTGTGGAGTTTTCTACTGTGCAAATCTTTATTTCCTCTCTCTTTCTTCCCCCCTCTCCCCCTCCTTTCCCCCTTCTGCTATGAGTGGCAGTCTCACAGATCCTCATGCCTGTGGTGCATCGTGCAGTAAATCAAATCTGACAGCGAGGGCTGTAGAGATAATGGTGACTGCAAGGAAACAGTGCTACTGTACACACAAATAGCCCAGGGCTTAATTGAACAGCAATGCCTGTGGCCTGAACTCCACCGTGGAAATTAAAGAGGAAATCCACATTTGAAACATGAGATTAATTCACTTAAATTGTTACGTTCTATGCACACTTTATGGTGCTTGTGATTTGTTTGTGGCAGCACCGAGGAAAGGTGTCTTGTGATATCTGAGTCAACTTGGCAGTGAATTCTGCAAATTTTATGTCAAGGTTTTCTTTCCACATACCAACATGAGCTGTGTCTCATGTGGCGTCATGTTTAGTTCTTATTTCCGAGAGCAGGCACGGCTTAGGAACAGAAGCACTGTGCTGGATGGACTGAAGGGCATTTCACGTTGCTCTGCTGTCTCTGTAGAATTATGGCGCTGATAATTTACCCCACTCCAGTAAAAGAGAGGCGTTCATGCTGAGTAAATAGCCTGATTGGGGAGAAGTGAAGGTCGGCCTGACTGCAGGTGACACAACACTGCATCCCATTCAGACGCCCAGCTCTATCCGTCATTTCATTCCGCCTGCACTCACTTTGATCCATCTCACTTTAAAAGAGCCTAAATGAATCTCTCTGAGTTACACATTAAGCCAAATGATCATGTCAGCTCTGCTACAACTCCTTTCTAACCTTAAAAATGGCAAGACTCCGTAATCTGAAGTCCTCCATTTGGGTAAGCGCCTCAGTGTAGTGTGGACAAGGCGTCAGTATTTTATCACCGCGAAAACAGATTATGGCCCGTGCTTTCAGAGAATATTGAGGCTATCAGCAGTGCTTTTATAGCAATGCGTAGTAAACTTGTACTTGAAGGCAAGTGAACATCACTTGAAAATGTGCTTTTGTAGCAATTATTCTTTAATTTGATTGTGACAATCATTTTATGGCTGTTGAGCATGTATCCTTCCTATGCAGCCACGCTAGTAGTCACCTGATGGCTGTAAAACACTTATCAAACAACGGACAAACGGACAAAAATAGAACACGCATATCGTAACCGCTCCGTGTTTAAGGAAGTTCATAAAGAAATGGCCATAGGAGGACTTGACTGTAGTGTGTGTGTGTGTGTGTGTGTGTGTGTGTGTATACGTATATATGTGTGTGTGTGTGTGTGTGTGTGTGTGTGTGTGTGTGTGTGTGTGT
>JAJAGP010000159.1:322853-367138 GCA_025084515.1 Ancistrus triradiatus
ATATATATATATATATACAGTATATATAAATGAGACTAGCTTCGATATAACCTTGAGTGCTGATGTAACGTTGTCTGTTGTGCAGTCTGTTGTGTGCCATTTTAAATAAACAAATATACAAACAAATCTTGAAAAATCTTTTTTTTTTATTTTTTATTACTAATCAGTTACTTATTAAACACACTAAAACCCAGGCCTTCAAACATAACTGTTACAATATCTTATATGGTTCGAATAAACTCATATAATGATTTCAAATAGAAATATTTGGCCTTTTACCCAATAAAAACATAAAGCCAAAACTAAAAAAATACATGACTAAAGACTTTCTGACTGTAAATGCAGGTAATTTGCCTACATTTTTTAGCCTGTGTTCTTACACAGAGTGTTCTTAGACAGAAAATAAGTATTACCACTCCACTGATAGGCTCTGTCTTCTGGTCACTGCTGCATGCTGCCATCAAACTCCTGCCACACATTCCCATCATGTTGTGCCGGCCATCGTCCAGCCCCCTCTCGAGGCGGGGGTGGCTGGCTTCATCTGGAAGAGCCGGGCAGGAGTAACACTTAGCACCCAGCTCTCAGGTCCTGGCATCACTCTTCTTCTGCTATGGCTCAGTCGATCTTGACCAAGAGGTTGTTCAGCTGCCTTATCAAGGATTTCAACTATTTCAGGTTTAAGGAGTGTATGAGGGGAATGACAGTATTACCATCCATGCTGAACAGTCTTTCTGATGCAGCGTTGGTTTCACACGCGCACAGGCATTAGCGTTTGAGTTTTGTGTCAGGTCAAAGACATGCTTCTGCTCCACAGTGCCCAAAGGGATTGGTGGTCCCACAGATGATCTGGAATCAAGCTCATGGTCACTTCCTCTCGGGGTGGGGTCCCAAACACTACCTCTACAGGGGTCTGTGTCCTGTTCAGTGTAGTCCTCCCAGCAGTGATACTACTCTTCATCTTGCTCCCAGAGGCCACGTCACTGTGAATAATAAGCCTTCAGGGTTGGCCCATTATGGTGTCACCACCAATCCATCTGTAAGAAAGTGCAGGCCAGTAATACAGTTCTAAACAGTGCTTCTTGGTGAGCATCCTTACTCTTTCTCCCATAATGGCCTTAAGGTGGTGAGTTTGAGAACAGATTTGAGAATGGAAATCGCTGTCCCATTGTTCAGTAGCACTGTCAGAGATATTCCATTAATGTCACACTCAAGCCAGAGTTTGTACCAATATCTGATATGGCCAGCTCTGGGTTGGAAGGTTCCAGAGCTTGTTTTGGTTCTCTCTGATGCCGCACGTTGTGCCCTTGTTTCCTGCGCTGCCAACACAATCTGTGACAGTGTCTGCTGTACAGTTTCGGCTTGCCATATGGTCTCCTCCTTGTCAGACAGTGGCAGAGTGGCAGTGGGTGATGTGACGGTGTTTGGCAGGTGAGGATGAGCTCCACTCTCCCTGCCTCCTCAGTTGTCTGCTCCAGCATGGCTTTTGTGGCTGGTCGGATGTGCCATTGTAAGTAACCAGGTGTTAGCACGTCTGTTGTTGAATGAGTGTGGAGTGGAGGCAAGGTGCCAAAAACACAGCACAAAATCTGCTCAGAGTTCACTGAAATCAGCATCTTCAAATGCTGGTACGGTGGAACTTTGGTTCTTGACCACCTCAGAACCCGTCAAATTCGGTTCTCGACCCATTTTGACTAGAACAAATGTGTCCAGTTCATGATAAATTTAACTTTTGATGGATTTGTCGGAATGTATCCCCTTTAAAACAGGGAGCACCTGTACAGTACAACTCCATTATTGCATATAATACAGTGTGGATTTTGTGGGGTCTGGAATGGATTAATTCAATTTACATTATTCCTTATGGGAACTTATCGGTACTCGTTGTTTTCACTACTCAACAAGCCGTCTGGAACGAATTAACGCCGAGAATGTAATTCAGACGCTGGTAAACGCAGAAGAATTTGGTTCAGCCCTTTATGACCGCAGTGTACCTATATTTTACGTGTCGTGTCAAAAAGCTCAAATCATCTCCAATTGGTTTCTTGAACCTGACAGTGAGTTCAGTAGTCAAAGGCCTCCACAGTCACCAGTTCTCTATCCAACAGAGCACGTTTGAGATGAGGTGGAATGGGAGATTCGCATCATGGATATGCAGCCGACAAATCTGCAGCAACTGTGTGATGCTATCATGTCAATATAGACCAAATCTATGAGGAATGTTTCCGGCACCTTGTTGAGTTCGTTCCATGAAGAATTAAGGCAGTTCTGAAGGCAAAAGGGGGTCCAACCGGGTACTAGCTAGGTGTATCTACTGAAGCGGTGGTGAGTGTATATTGGTGGAGGCTGACAGGGTAATCACAGATGATCATGTCATTTTACTTGACAGCCATAGCAGGACACTTTCTATGGGTGGGGCTTTGTAGACCTACCTAGTTCAGTGTTCACCTGTCTTCCTTCTCACATCCACTACCCCTTGTGTGCCTTAGTCTTAGGTTCCCTATGAGCTTTCTATATTGTATTCATACACTGGATGAATGGTGTAATTACAACTTCACACTGTTCTGCAACGTCAGCTGTATTTTCCTATAAAACCAACAGCAGAGAATTAGACTACAGGTGTACATATGCTTTAGTTTTCACAGCATGTCTACACACACACACACACACACACACACACACACAAAACCTGAACTGTTCACATTTCTCCTCTGGCACTATTCGCAAAGCATATGCGTGACTGTCATTCACCTAATGGGAAGTGAAATGCAGACTACGATTTGACTGCTTGCTGCTAAAGGAGAGAGGGAGCTTGCAGATTTGTGTCTTTCAGCGCTGACAGCATGCTGAAATCAAACTACACGAACTGAGGCACACTCGCAATAGCTGGATAATATTACCAATTGTTAGGCTCAGTTCCCATAGTGACACTGTTGATACTGGGGGAAAAAAATAAACCCATAACAGTCATTATTAATGCATTAAATTTGTCGTTGCATTTTAGTAGAAATGTTTTGACTATGGCTATAGCTTTATTAGTAGCTGTTGCCTATAAGATGGCTAGATAGCTTTCACCTTTCTATCCATCCTCCTCTGTTGCTCTTTTGACATCTGAGGGTGTGTGTGTGTGTGTGTGTGTGTGTGTGTGCCGGACAGGTCTCATGACACCCTGTCACAGTGGTGCAGTGAATCTCTCAGTGTGCGGGTTTGATGTGGTGCAGCAGAGTATGCTTAATAATTCATCCGCTTAGCAGCGCTGAACAGAGGTGCCTCTAACCACTGCCCCCTCACACACACACACACACGCACAGGCACACACACCCCAATAAACCTGAATGTGACACTAAGACCTAAATAGCTCTTCAGCAGGGAGCGTGTTGCTGGATCTCTGTCATAATGTGGTTTGGTGTTGCTTTGTGGGTTTGTGTTTGTGTAATGAAGTCTCAGCCACAGTCTTTTGCCTCTTGTTACACACCTCCAAGGTGTAGCAAAGAATATTGGCTGATCTGCTGAAAATAAAAGTGAGGCTGGTCAGTGGTGGTTCTAGACCATATGAAGATGGAGTAGCCAGGTTGGTGCCAGTGCCTTTGTTAGAGGGGCTAGTTGCTCTCGACTAGTGTTATAGTCAAGAGCCGAATCCACGTCAAGACCATGACTTTTAGTAGTCGAGTCTGAGTCAAGACCTAGACTAGTGGTCAAGACCGAGACAAGATCGAGACCAGTTAAAGATTTTTTTCATCATACAACAATAAAAAGAAGAAAATGGAAAAAATGAATTTGTTTGTAATTCACTTTACATTACTTATACATTATGCAATATAACTATAATTATTATTAAATATTATATTTCATCAGAGATTTTGAAATAAATTTTAAATATAACATGAAATTATATATAACCTAAAATTATTATTCATTGTTATTGTATTATAGTCTTAGTCAAACTACGGCAATGTAACTTTTGGAAGCAAACGATGGTGATGATTCTGTTTCTCCTCTTCTATCAAACTTAATCAGAAGTCACCACATAAAGTCAACAGAATGTAGCCAACAACATCCATTCTATCCATTTATTAAATTAAATGTGAAAACATAATTATAATAATAATAATAACTCCAGATTTTGCAGACATGGTAAAGCGAGCGGGCGAAGTCTTAACGTCAGACCATTCAAAATAAAAGCGTTCATCGACTGGATACTGAACGAGAAGAGCAGTCACTTGTTTTTCCATTAGCCAATCTGTCTGCAGATTTTGTTTAGAAATGTAGAGAATGGACTGATTTATTCTGTTTGAATGGATTGCTGATATTCAGTAGCGATAGAAAAAATGTGGTTTATAATTAACGTTACCTCAGGCAGCCACAACTAACTCTGCTGGTCTCGACAACTATTTCCAAGACCACCTTACCCCAAGACTGAGATGACGTCGAGTCTAAATGAGTTCGCTACCGGTTGGTCTGGCTGTGTAGGTGGGTACTTCCTGATAGTACCCACATGTGCAGAATGACCGTAGGAGTGTTTTATGTTTGCCATTTAGTACACTTACATCTTTGATTATGCTTTGGAGTGCTTAACTCTTCAAACCCTTCATCTTTAGCTTTATTAGTTACTAGATATGGAAACGACAATGATTTACATTTACAGCATTTAGCAGACGGCCTTATCCAGAGCAACTTATAATTGGTACAGTCTTACAATCCAAGCAATTGTGGGTTAGGGTCTTGCTCAAGGACCCAACAGTGGCAGCTTGGCAGAGGTGGGATTTGAACCCTGGACCTTGTGGTCCATAGTCCAACCTTACCCACTAGGCTACCACAGTCCCCAATGATGGAATAGTTACATACAGGTCACTCTTGCAACGTTTTCTTTTTTATATACCAATACAGTATACCATATTGGAATCTAAAAAATGTTTTCAATACTAGCAGGAGCTGTAAGTACTATGTGTTGATTTGAATTACACAATGAAGCAAAATACTATATTTCACCCCTCCACTAGGCAGTGGCTTGCTCATTTGTCAGTGTTGGTTTTGCTACTTCAGCATTTCTGACACTTCATTTGTTAGTGTTATTACAGGTACTGTATTTCAGTAATAAGTGCACCATTACAGTATTTTGACTGTTGGAAGATGTCACTAGAGCTTAATGTACTTTACTCATTTTTCTATGTTATTACAGTAGGTCTGCTTCTCCAGCACGTTTGCTTTTACATAAATGTTGCTATAGTAGATACAGTAATTGTGCTACTCCGGTAGTCATGATTTTCTGACAGCAGTAGTTTTGCTGTTCCAGTAGTTACTATACCTTTGCCTGTTTATGTTGTTAGAACATGTGCATTATTTTAGATGTTTGGTTACTTTGCCCTTTGGAAGTTTATTAGTATTGTTATGGTGGGGGTGTTACTCTTATAATCATGGCACTATGTTGACATGTTATTTGTTCTTTCATTAGATGTGTTACTCTAGTAGTTGCAGTACTTGTCCCATTCACTAGTATCGTTATGGTCGGTGTGCTACTCCAGCATTTATGGTACTTTTTCCCCATTGTTGTTGTAGGGGATATTTACCAGAAGATTCAACATTTGCCTGTTTGCTAGTGTTGCCTTTAGTGTGCTACTCCAGAAGCTACAGCACCTTTCCTGATTGTTAGAATTGTTATGGTAGGTGGGCGACTTTGGCAGTTATGGTACTTTTACCATTTGTTAGCGTCGTTATGGTAGGTGCGCTTCTCCTGCAGTTATGGTACTTGTCCCATTTGTTTGTGTTGTTTTGGTAAGTGTGTGTCTCTAGCAGTAATAGTACTTTTATCATTTGGTAGTGTTGTTATGGAGTAAGTGTGCTCCTCCATTCGTTATTTTACTTTTCCCATTTGTTAGTGTTTTTGTGGTAGGTGTGCTTTTCCAGCAGCTACAGTAATTTCCCCATTTGTTAGCGTTGTTATGGTAGGTGTGCTTTTCCAGCGGTTACAGTAATCGCCCCATTTGTTAGTGTTGTTATGTTAGTGACTTAATGACATCATATATCTTTACTCTAAGATTAAACTACAGTGTGTATTCATTGTGTGGCCTGCTGTTATTTCAGTTCTAACATAACACTGAAAGTCTCAAAGCCAGCTAGCAGGAAACAGTATTGTTTTATTGGGCATGATCAGATAAGCAAAAGCTACTTGTAAGATGAATTTCAAGCAACACTCCAGCACTGAATCATTCGTCACTTACATCAGAAAAAATAACAACAGAGTTCCATGAAGTACCATGTTAGATGCAGTAGAAACATGCACAGTGAAGTCTGTGGCGTATTCTTGTGACTTATTCGAAGTGACATATATTGATTATTTTCTCTAAATGGATAAAATATAGGGGATATATCTTCTACTCTGTAGTAACCTTTTGCCTGAAGTGTACATTTGATGGAAAGGAGTTGCATTTTACATAAACTGGGGGTTGGGGTAAACATGTTACCATTTGCATGACAATATATGACAGCACAACAATTTATTACCATCGCTTAGTAAGCACGCTCATGCTGTAGAGTTAGGACACACACCTAAGCTCCTGGCATATTTATTGGCCCACTCTATAAACTGCTGTATTGGGTGGAGGGTCTGTTTCACATTGCCGTTTACTGAAATCAACCAGGAAAGCCTGAGTGACTATACACCTACGTACATGTTTCTTCTGACTCGTCGTCTGAACATAATTTGTATGGGAGCTTCAGAACTTGGCTGCTGTCCTCTCCTGTCTTTGCTTTTCTTTACAGGTGTGATTCTTTAAAGCTTTCCTGATATCTAGTGTTCCACATCCATAAGACCTGTCTTGTTCTGGGAAGGCTCAGTCGATTCACATTGAACATTTTCTTACTGACAAGGTGCTGATGTCCATGCTTTTTCTCTGCCAACAAAGCAAGTTTAGTCCTAGTACCAAAATTCTGCTGCCCTGGGATATGGAACGGGTGAGGTCAGGGACTTGAGTGCTGATAAATAATGAACAACATTATTATAACCAGCATAATATGATAAGGAAACAACCACTTTTCTTTATTAGCTGTTCTTAATGAAATCTACCTATGGGCGTGACCCACCAACACGCATGCATTTAAAGAGCCATCGCAGGCTCTGATTCCTATTATCATGTTTGAATTCACTACCGTGGCTAGAACCCAGATCGGCGCAAGTGATGGGCCAGTGAATTGTTGTCGCGCTACCTGAGCTCACGTTTCTGTTGTTCTGTGTGTGATTATAGTATATGTGCTGTGTATAGACGCAGCGCAACTGTGCATAAAGGATTGAGTCCATGTGATGGAATATTTTAAGCCAGGGGTAAAATCATCCATGGTTATTTTTGCTGTGCAGTAGGAAACACTTGCAGCAGCACCAGCTCTGCTTAAAAAAGGTGCATATTCAGTGTAATGCATTTTTCCTGTGTTCTGCTGAACTGAATTCATTTCATGTTGTGTCTTGATACTTTAATTTACACGAATGAGGGAAAAGCCTTGCTTGGCCCCACACTCAGTGATTCAGATGTGTCCTTTGCCACTGTGATCTTCCCTGAACGGTCACTGGTCAAGTTAGAACAGCAGATATGGAAAACACCCATTCTCAGGGCTCTTATTCTGTCTTCTTGTTATTATGTGCTCAGTCAACTGTGTGAAGTGACGTGTTCTGCTCAGAAACATATCCATCCTGATGTATATCCATTCTCTAAAGCTTCTTAGTGAGTCACTGAACAGAGGTGTGTCATTGTTCTGTTCAGCTGTGTGTGTGTGTGTGTGTGTGTGTGTGTGTGTGTGTGTGAGTGCCGTTAGGGCTGAGTTCTGGCTCAGTCCACTCTCAGAGCTTGTTGTGAGGTGCAGGGATGCTGCTTAACAGCGGTCAGGTCAGCAGGACCGTGTGTATGAGTGCGCTGGGCCTTGCTTACCGAGCTGACATGCTTTCAATCACGCGCCCCATTCCCTGGAAATCGTGGAAAGGCCACATCAGAGCATTTTATGGAGTAAAATGCACCTGGTGCAGATTAGTTACCCAACACAGAGGCGAAAAGGGTACGATTCCAGAAGAATGCGTGCTACAGGGGTAATGTAGTCGGCTTTGAAAAATGGATCAAATCTTCCACAGTATACAATGCATTTACTGCTGTGGAATAAAATCTAAATAAGCTCCTATTGGGATAAGGTTGGCAATGTGTATTTTCTCTCTCTCTTCTCTCTCTCTCTCTCTCTCTCTCTGTGTGTGAGTGTGTGTAGGTTGTTTCTTTCAATGGCAACAGATTGCAGTAGGTGAGCAGACAGACACTTCGTACTTAAAGGGAATGTACTGTGCTATATGACATGTGGCTTGCAGAAGTTTGTAAAATTGCAAGGCAGCAATCTCGGGCAGAAAGAGTGATGAAATGATCAGCCAAACATCAATCCCTTCTCATTATTGCTCTCTTTCTCATCACAGCAGCTCTCCTCTTGTAGCTCCTGCCATAGTAGCAGTGCCTACGGAGGGCACCAGTAAAAGCTCTTTAGCACACGAGAGCAGGAACTGAATACATGTAACAAATTCAGATTACAGTGGGCACAAATAATTACAGCCCAACAGTCAGCTCTACAGCAAGCCGGCAAAAAACGATCTCAAAATCATATATCACTAATTGAAGTGTTCAAAAACTGGTGGTTAAATTACAGACTTGAAAACATGTTCCTCCATTATAATAGTCAATAATTCTCATGGCCTGGGCTGATTTCAGTTTTCACACATATGCTACAAGCTTGTATAAAAGAACTAGTTTTATTTGATAGGAATTACCTTGAGGCACTTTGCATGTGAGAAAAACAACAATTTTACAATTTCATCATTGCATATTGAGTTTAGAAGCCTGTAGACATTTATGAAATTACAGCGGGTAAATTGTGTATTATACTATGTAACCGTCACCTTGTTGCTCTATAACATTAAAGGCTTACAGTGATATTAAGTCTTTTTCAAAATGTTTTTATTTCCTGGTAAGAGTTTCAGTAGATTTAGTAGATCTTCGTGAGTAGATATACTAAATACTAGATTTCCCACAGTAACATACAGTATATTCCAGTATAATCATCTCTCATAAAGTTTCTATTCGGTATTACATTATATGGATCATAATGCATCATAAATGTTTTAATGGGTTACACAGAATCTATTAAAGCTTAAACTTTTATAAGAATATAGCAATATGTTTATACATCCAATTACATCCAAAACATTTTATAAACAATCAGTATATGCTATGAGTTCATGCTATCATTTTCATACATTATATAACCAAAGGAACTTAAACATGCATTGACCAAGCATAATACACTTTTACGTAGGGGAGGGTATTGAAAAGCACTTCACGATACGAAATGCATCATGATACATGGGTCACGATACATAGTGATATAATATATATTGCGATATACAGTGGGGCAAAAAAGTATTTAGTCAGCCACTGATTGTGCAAGTTCTCCTACTTAAAGACGAGAGAGGTCTGTAATTTTCATCATAGGTACACTTCAATGATGAGACACAAAATGAGAAAACAAAAAATCAGGAAATCACATTGTAAAATTTTTAAAGAATTGAATTGTAAATTTTGGTGGAAAATAAGTATTTGGTCAATAAATTTGGTTCAACTCTATACTTTGTAACATAACCTTTGTTGTTGACAGAGTGTGGGCTAGGCCACTCCAGGACCTTGAAATGCTTTTTATGGAGCCACTCCTTCGTTGCCCGAGCGGTGTGTTTGGGATCATTGTCATGCTGGAAGACCCAGCCACGTTCCATCTTCAATGCTCTCACTGATGGAAGGAGGTTTTGGCTTAAAATCTCACCATACATGGCCCCGTTCATTCTTCCCTTAACACGGATCAGTCGTCCTGTCCCCGTTGCAGAAAACAGCCCCAAAGCATGAAACTCGGCATTCTTCTTCCTCCAAACATGACCAGTTGAGTTTTTACCAAAAAGTTCATTTTTGGTTTCATCTGACCACATGATATTCTCCCAATCCTCTTCTGGATCATCCATATGCCTCTCTGGCAAACTTCAGACATTCCTGGACATGTACTGGCTTAAGCAGGGGGACACGCCTGGCACTGCAGGATCTGAGTCCCTCTCGACATAGCGTGTTACTGATGTAGCCTTTGTTACTTTTGGGTCCCAGCTCTCTGCATGTCATTCATCAGGTCCTTCCGTGTAGTTTTGGGATTTTTTGCTCACCGTTCTCATGATCGTTTTGACCCCACGGGATGAGATCTTGCGTGGAGCCCCAGATCGAGGGGGAGATTATCAATGGTCTTGTATGTCTTTCCATTTTCTTACATTTTTCTTGCTGCTCCCAGAGTTGAATTTATTCACACCAACCCGCTTGCCTATTGTAGATTCACTCTTCCCATCTTGGTGCAGGTCTACAATTTTCTTCCTGGTGTTCTTCGACAGCTCTTTGGTCTTGGCCATGGTTGAGTTTGGAGTCTGACTGTTTGAGGCTGTGGACAGGTGTCTTTTATACAGATAATGAGATAAAACAGGTGCCATTAATACAGGTAATGAGTGGAGGACAGAAGAGCTTCTTAAAGAAGTTGTTACAGCTCTGTGAGAGCCAGAAATGTTGCTTGGTTGTGGGTGACCAAATACTTATTTTCCACCATGATTTACAATTAAATTCTTTAAAAATCCTACAATGTGATTTCCCTTAATTTTGTCTCTCATAGTTGAAGTGTACTTATGCTGAAAATTACAGACCCCTCTCATCTTTCTAAGTAGAAAACTTGCACAATCAGTGGCTGACGAAATACTTTGTTGCCCCACTGTATTGCGATATTCCACATAGTTAATTGAAAATATAAAAACAGCTGACATAGAAGTTGCAGTGTACAATCTGAGTTGTTTTAATTCATGAGGCATTGAAACACCAAATGTGTATGTTATAAGGGACTATAACTTGCAGTACAGCTACAGTAAGGATATTTGTTATGTATGAAATTAACAACAACAGAGCAAAGCCTAGTTAGTAAAATAATCAGTGTCAGGCTTGTGTGATGTGACTATGACACCTTGGAGAACCTTTAACCCTCCAGATGTTGATTTGTAAAACCGCAATCTAACTTTTAAATGTTGGTATTTACAATTAATGATATGGAACATCTGTGATACAAGTTGGTTACAAGCTTTTTTGCTATCACTTTTGTTCTTACACACTGGACAAATCCCTCACCTGTTTATTTTACTCTGTCTCACAGAGCTCTGGTCCTGCTCACATACCACACAATTTTAAAGCACTGTTTCTGTCACAACTAGTTTACAAGCAAGAAGATGGCTGTTACTGCAACATTAAATAACATATGCAGCACTACTTTGAAACATTTGATTTTGAATCGTGTTCAAACAGAAAATGAAACAGTACTCTGTGACCAACCGAATTACGGACATGGCATAAAGTAAATTAAAGGTTGAATAATGTCTTTAGAACATGATAAAGAGATATGCATTGTGCAAACGAACATCGTGAATATTTATGCTTATAACTGTTCATATGTGCTTTACAGAGTGTTGCATATGTAACTATGTATGTATGTTACGTGTCAAAAATACATTAATAATCATTTATGCAGGATTTATAGGACGGTTTACCCAGTATGTTGTTGGTTGTATAAGAAGTAACACAGCACTCTAGTTTTATGTATACAGTCCTGTGCAAAAGTCTTAGGCCACCATGGTATAATGACCATATATAGTAATCTCTTTATTGTAATACAACCAGAAAGTTGTATGCAGTATATAAAACTAAAAAGTGTGTGCCAATTGACCCTTCTACAGTCCAAATAAGCTTGATCAGGAATGGTCTTTTTGGAGGGGTAGCAGCCAAGAAACCTATTTTCAGAAAGGTAACGGGGTGAAAAGACTAAGACATGCTAAAGTTCACAAATAGTGTAATGAAGATCAGTGGAAAAGAGGATTGTGAAGTAACGAATCCAAGTTTGAAATTTGTGGGTGCAATTCTCAACAGTATGTTATATATGGTCATTATATCATTGTTAAAACGACAAATCTAATGGTGGCCTAAGACTTTTGCACAGTACTTTACACAATGAGTCACACACATGATTCAGCAGTATAGATAACCATTTCATTAATGACTCGGAATTGCATGACCTGGTGGATTATATCGTGCTGTACATTGCTGCCGAGTGTGTGTATTTGTGGGAAGAATGGGAAGGGGTCAGGGATCAGCTTTCTGTTGTAGTATAGCGTTTAAGAATTTTTCCACATTTCTCCACAGCGACCCTTACTGGGAGAGGCCATCAAATGCCAGCTCCTGTTCAGCCAGTAGGCCCAAGACACTTCACCTCGGAGGGCAACAACATACCTCATCGCCATGGTAACTCCTCCCCTTCTCCCCTTTTCTCAGCCCTGCCCTATATAGCCAAAGCCAATTGGATTTCACACACAATGCTTGAGCAACTCATTTATTTGTGCTTTGTCTAACATTTACATAACTCTACTATATTCACTGGTAAATGCTTTTATAGAAAGTGGTTACTTGGCTTGGCAGAGTCCAATCCAAGCATACAGCTGTTAAAGAACATAATATGGTACTAAGAACTGATACTGAACGTACATGAACAAGGTTTCTAGCCTACTACCCTGGTACATGACAAATTAAAGCTATTTGAAACCTTTTGTATAACTAATACCTAAATGAACGTTTATTCCAAGGCTAAGAATTTTTTATTTCATTTTTGCATTTATTTTCCATACAATATGAGCCGCATTACTGTTTCTGACAGACGTGACCACAGATGGAGATCCTGTTTCTGTTGCAGCATAAAGGGTGAGAGAATTTATTTCCTGGAATGATTTGGCATAAATCTACGCACCCAAACTGCATCAGTAGCATTTTCAAAAGCAGAGTGAATAAATCTCCTTACATTTCACAAGGACATAGTTAATTGATAAAAAAACAAGCATTATTGCTCCTGAGCAACAGCAGTTCAAATGACTTATTCCACGATGAGGGAAATCCAATATGTAATAGGCTTATTAAGGCCAGTCTTATTGCTCAGAGATCTGATAAATGAGGCCCTTCTGCATAAAGACATGGCCCTTTATGGCACTGGCACCTACTCAGTGATCTCAACCTCATAAAGATTACAGCAAGGCGTTGTGGGATGTGCAGTCTTTTCATAGTCCTCTGAGATTTATTCAGAATGTTTCTTTTCCAGCATGTTTCCGCTTTATGAAGCCTTTGCTGTGCTGTAGAATGAGCCAGATTTGGGAATATTCAGTGCTGCTAATACCCAGCACCGGTTGATTGATTGGTGAGGAATGAAAGCACAGGGGTGTTGGGATTACTGTCACACTGACTAAAGAGGATTTATTTATCACGTTCACAAAAAGCCTCCCCTAATAGCTCATCATGCCATGTATTTAGTACTATTAGTACTACCACCCTCTGAGCCTGATATACTAACTGCCACAATGCATAACAGAGGACCTGTCTGTACTGTCATCAGCATGTACCTAACTCTCTCATCTCTCTTGCCCATACAGTTCACGCTGTAATTCCTCACATGTGGCATAATGCCACTAAACAGCCAAACAGACTTTCACCTTTTATCTCTTTCTGAAAGCATTCCAGCTAATGAGAGCACAACACCAGTACAGCAAGCTTCCCTCAGTGAATATATGATTCCCTTGTACTACACCTACACAAAAGCCATTATTTAATATTAAAATAATAGGCATTTAAAAAGCAACACTATATTATATAATAATGGGTCTCACCCTGTGAGAGTTTTAGACTGTAGGCCATTTAATACTACACAATAATATCTGCCTGAAGCATGTATTTGGCTTTGGTGTCTTAGCTACCAGTTTGGTCCAATTGCTAAAAAGTTTTATTCATTCATTCTCTTTGTTATCTGCTTAATTCTGGAAAAAGTCGCAGGAGAGCTGGTGCCTAGTTAGGAATAGTGCGCAAGTTAGGAACAACCCTAGATAGCCTACCAGTTCATCGTAGGGCACATACACTCACACTAAGGGCCACTTTAGGATAATCAGTTAAGCTAAAGCATGTCTTTGGACTGTGGGAGGAAACCTGAGTACCCAGAGTAAACCCACATGGACATGGGGAGGACATGTAAAGTCCACACAGAAAGGACACAGACAGCTCCACCTGGGACCAAACCCAGGACCTCCTCACTGTGAGGCAACAGTGCTACCCACCGTGCCACCCAAGTTTGAGAACAATAGCTCTATAATCAAACACTCTGTGTCCATGTTTTGCTGCCCTCTGCCAGTTTGTCAGCACAACTTGTAAAAGGTGAACATAGGGTGCGACACTCGGGTTTACTCCAGACAAGTTGCTAGTAACCATGTTGCAGCTGAATAACATACTGTAAATAGGGCAAACAATAAGTAATAGGGGTTTTGCCTGCTTGAATTGCTCAATTCAGATCTCAAATAAAGAAACCCTGCAAAAACAAATACCAATAATAGCCTGAGATTTTATATGATCACGCTGGAGGATTGTTAAATTAATTGTTTAAATAATTATCGTGGCACAATTATGTCAGTAATTTACTATCAAAAAAGCTCTGGAGATAAACAGACTTGTTTGAATTGATATGATGGTAAATATTTCATCATGTGGTATTGGAAAAGCCTTTTAGTACGTGGTACTAAGAATACACATGTATGGTCTCCTGCCCAAGATCTTGCTGCATGACTCTCATTCTCTTGAGATATAGTTCACAGACAGATGTCCTGACATCTTCGTTTAGAATTTGCTGGTATACACTGGTGCTTGAAGTTTGTGAACCCTTTAGAATTTTCTATATTTCTGCATAAATATGACCTAAAACATCATATTTTCACACAAGTCCTAAAAGTACATAAAGAGAACCCAGTACCCCTCCCCCCCCCCCCCCCCCCCCCCCAAGCAGCAATAACTGCAACTAAATGTTTCCTGTAACTGTTGATCAGTCCTGGAATTTTAGCCCATTCCTCGGTACAGAACAGCTTCAGCTCTGGGATGTTGGTGGGTTTCCTCACAGGCTGCTTGCTTCAGGTCCTTCCACAACATTTCGATTGGATTAAGGTCAGGACTTTGACTTGGCCATTCCAAAACATTAACTTTATTCTTCTTTGGTAGAAGTACACATCAACTACTATCTAAAATGATTGGCACTGCTAATAGGAATGCAGCTCAAATATACACAAATACTTTTACTTCCTTTGTAAATGGCATAGCTCTACCAAAGTGTAAGCTTACATTAAAAGAACTAGCCAATCCTTAAGCGTTTCATTGAACTGCAGAAAAGTGGGGTGCAATCCAACTAAAAGTTATTTCTACATCGTTTTCATATAAAACTCAAACTGATGAAACATTTGTAAAAGCAATAAAAAAAGAATGTGATGGATTTCACTATATAAGATAGATGTCTCCAAGAATGCCAAGTAAGGTATACAGTGGGGCAAAAAAGTATTTAGTCAGTCACTGATTGTGCAAGTTCTCCTACTTAGAAAGATGAGAGAGGTCTGTAATTTTCATCATAGGTACACTTCAACTATGAGAGACAAAATGAGGAAAAAATCCAGGAAATCACATTGTAAAATTTTTTAAGAATTTAATTGTAAATCATGGTGGAAAATAAGTATTTGGTCAACCACAAACAATCAAGATTTCTGACTGTCACAGACCTGTAACAACTTCTTTAACAAGCTCTTTTGTCCTCCACTCGTTACCTGTGTTAATGGCACCTGTTTGACCTCGTTATCTGTATAAAAGACACCTGTTCACAGCCTCAAACAGTCAGACTCCAAACTCAATCATGGGCCAAGACCAAAGAGCTGTACGAAAGGACACCAGGAAGAAAATTTGTAGGATCTGCACCAGGCTGGAAGAGTGAATGTACAATAGGCAAGCAGGTTGCGTGTGAATAAATCAACTGTGGGAGCGCAATTTGTAAGAAATTGTAAGGACATAAAAAACAATTGATAATCTCCCTCGATCTGGTGCTCCACGGCAAGATCTCATCCCGTGGGGTCAAAAATGATTCATGAGAATGGTGGAGCAAAAATCCCAAGAACTACAGGGAGGGGACCTGATGAATGACCTGCCAGAGAGAGCTGGGACCAAAGTAACAAAGGCTACCATCAGTAAAGACTCTACCCGAGAGGGACTCAGATCCTGCAGTGCCAGGCGTGTCCCCCTGCTTAAGCCAGTACATCTCCAGGCCCGTCTGAAGTTTGCCAGAGAGCATATGGATGATCCAGAAGAGGATTGGGAGAATATCATGTGATCAGATGAAACCAAAATAAAACTTTTTGGGAAAAACTCAACTCGCCGTGTTTGGAGGAAGAAGAATTTTGCGTTGCGCCATACCTGCTGATGGGGGTGGAAACATCATGCTTTGGGGATGTTTTTCTGCAGAGGGGACAGGACGACTGATCCGTGTTAAGGGAAGAATGAACAGGGCCATGTATCATGAGATTTTAAACCAAAACCTCCTTCTATCAGTGACAGCATTGCAGATGGAACGTGGCTGGGTCTTCCAGCATGACAATGATCCCAAACACACTGCAAGGTCCTGGAGTGGCCTAGCCAGTCTCCAGACCTCAACCCCATAGAAACTTTGTGGAGGGAGTTGAAAGTTCTGTGTTGCCACCCCCCAAAAACATCACTGCTCTCAGAGGAGATCTGCATGGAGGAATGGGCCAAAATACCAGCTACAATGTGTGCCAACCTGGTGAAGACTTACAGGAAATGTTGGACCTCTGTCATTGCCAACAAAGGTTATGTTACAAAGTATTGAGTTGAACTTTTGTTATTGACCAAATACATAGTTTCCACCATAATTTACAATTAAATTCCTTTAAAGTTCTACAATGTGATTTCCTGGATTTTTTCTTCTCATTTGGTCTCTCATAGTTGAAGTGTAGTTTGACCACAATTCTTCGCTGACATGGATTTTGAAGATCTACTAGTGGGACCACAGAAAATAACATGGAATGCATTTAAGGTTGTGGCAACATTGAGTTGACTGATAACATGTTTTAAGCATACACAGTTAGGAAGTGCAACATGAAGTGAATGTCATTGAAAATTAATTTCCTACTTTCACACTTGGACTTCTTCCCTCCTAATTGTGGTGCAGTCAGGGATGAACATGGTGAAAGGTTTCCCCAGGACATTGGAGTCACGAAAAGCAGTGTCTGGGTACGAGTGCTGGCCGGCTATTGTTGGACACTGATATTAGAGGCACCAGATGCTCAGTAGAAATGAAACTCGGCTGCAAAACATTAATGCAATTAGACATAATGTGATTTACTGCAATTTACTTATTTATGTTAGTGTTTCTCCAAATTCCTGTGCGATACTGCAAATCTGAAATTATTTTTGTGTTCAGTTTGAAATCCTTTATCATAATCTCAGGCCCAGTTTGCAGATAACATTCATGAGGGCCATTCAGTCCTAGTCCCCTGTGCCTGGTAAAGTGATTGGTGAAACAAGTTAGGAGCTTTCCTTTTAGACATAACAGAAATGGGAGCAAGACGGATTTGGCTGATGGGGACTGACTGTAATTACTTACTTTTTTTTGTCCTGGTAAAGCCTGTGTGGAGTTTGCATGTTCTCCCCATTTCCACGTGGGTTTACCTCGGGTACTCCGGTTTCCTCCAACAGTCCAAAGACATGCGTGTTAGGCTAATTAGTGTTTCTAAAGTGCCCTTTGTGTGTTGGTGTGTGTCTGTGCCCTACGATGCATTGGCGCCCTGTCTGTTGTTGTTCCTGCCTTGTGCCCTGTCCTGCCAGCTAGGCACTAGCTTTCCCATGACCCTGACCAGGATTAAGCAGATGAGAAAATGGATGAATGAAATGAATGTTTGTGCAAAATGTCTTCATTATCAGCGTTTTTTAACCAGGCTGTACACTTGATGTAATTCACCTACAAAGTTTTAATCATGTAAAACATATTTCACAAAGTTAGCTGTGACTTTAATCAGCTTTATGATTAAGTTGATGTCTTTATGTTGAGCTTTCATCCCTCAAGTGTTGTTCCACACGGGATGGTGCTGTAGCAGATGATGCTGTCCATATCGTTTGAGGCTCTGAACACACACACAGGCTGTGTCAGTCTGAGATGGCTGGTGTGAGCTGGCCTGTGGGCTGTGGCATCTCGCTCTTCTAAAACAGAGTCTGAATTCCAGCAGGGTTATTTAGTTTAAATGCTGGTTGAGCAGACTGCATGAGCCAGGCAGAAATGGAGATAAATGGCCTTGTGGAGGGATGGCCATCTCTCCCGCAGTGAGGGGCCAGCTAGGGGCCGAGGGGATGCTGCACACCTGTCTCTCCTCGTTATTCAAACATACACACTCATGCACACGAGTCCACCTATCCCAGGCCTGATGGGACCTCTGTTCCCATCCACAGCTAGACACACATTAGGATTAAGTCGTGTGGTTTCATCAGACACACACACATTACACGTACGTGCAGTAGTCATTTTTTTGTCTCTCTTCCTTTATTTCTGTTTTGGCTAATAGGCCTGTGTGGTACTGTCCTGCACCAGTACATCTTTATACTCATCATAGTATTAATATGTATTGGGCTAGGCTATATGGCAAATACATTTAGTCACTGGAGTTGAAGGCATCTTACTGAGTCAAAATATGCAGCACTTATTTGCTTACAAATGTTCTAGTACATTTAATCTGCACAAGAAATCATTTAAATTCCAGTTCGTATGATACTTGACATTCTGGTGCTTGTGAACCCTTTAGAATTTTCTAGATTTCTGCTAGAATATGACCTAAAACATCATCAGATTTTCACACAAGTCCTAAAAGTAGATCAAGAGAACCCAGTTAAACAAATGAGACAAAAATATTATACTTGGTCAGTTATTTATTGAGGAAAATGATCCAATATTATATATTAGTGAGTGGCCAAAGTATGTGAACCTTTGGGGTCAGTATATGGTGTGACAGCAATAACTGCTACTAAACGTTTCCTGTAACTGTTGATCAGTCCTGCGCACCGGCTTGGAGGAATTTTAGCCCATTCCTCCGTACAGAACAGCTTCAGCTCTGGGATGTTGGTGGGTTTCCTCACATTAGCTGCTCACTTCAGGTCCTTCCACAACATTTCAATTGGATTAAGGTCAGGGCTTTGACTTGGCCATTCCAAAACATTAACTTTATTCTTCTTTAACCGTTCTTTGGTAGAAGGGCTTGTGTGCTTAGGGTCATTGTCTTGCTGCATGACCACCTTCTCTTGATTCAGTTCATGGACAGATGCATGCTTTAGGGCAGATTGCTTTAGCAAACTGCAGACGAGCAGCAATGTTCTTGTTGGAGAGCAGTGGCTTTCTCCTTGTAACCCTGCCACGCACACCATTGTTGTTCAGTGTTCTACTGATGGTGGACTCATGAGCATTAATATTAGTCAATGTGAGAGAGGTTTTCAGTTGCTTAGAAGTTACCCTGGGGTCCTTTGTGACCTCGCCAACTATTACACGCCTTTCTCTTGGAGTGATCTTTGTTGGTCGACCACTCCTGGGGAGGGTAACGATGGTCTTGAATTTCCTCCATGTGTACACAATCTGTCTGACTGTAGATTGGTGGAGTTCAAACTCTTTAAAGATGGTTTTGTAACCTTTTCCAGCCTGATGAGCATCAACAACAGAAATCAGAAATCTCCTTTGTTCGTGCCATGATACACTTCCACAAACATGTGTTGTGAAGAGCAGATAGATCACTGTTCTTTAAATAAAGCAGTGTGCCCACTCACACCTGATTGACTGAAAACACCTGACTCTAATTTCATTTTCAAATGAATTGCTAATCCTAGAGGTTCACATACTTTTTGGCACTCACTAATATGTAATTGGATCTTTTCCTCATAAACTAAATGAGCAGGTATTATATTGTATGTTTCATTTGTTTAACTGGGTTCTCTTTTAAGACTACTTTTAAGGCTTGTGTGAAAATCTGATGATGTTTTAGGTCATATTAATGCAGAAATATAGACAATTCTAAAGGGTTCACAAACTTTCAAGCACCACTGTAGCTGATACCCTACCTCAGAACCAGTCAATAATGTCTGCAAGTGTTGCCTGAAGGCATCACCAAACCCAGGTTTCTGAAATTCTGAAATGAATGTCTACACAAAACATTTTGTGAGGAAAATGAAAGTGTACTGTTTATGTACTATTTCGAACATTGTAGTTGACCTGTGCAGAAGTCCTGGTATCTGCAATTCTCACAAACATGTACAGTGCTGTGCAAAAGTTCTAGGCCACCATTAGATTTGCTGCTTTAGCAACGGTATAATAACATGTTGTCGATGATTGGACCCAGAAATTTCAAACTTGGATTCATCTCTCAATAATACTCTTTTCCACGGATCTTCATTCCAGTCTATGTGAGCTTTAGCATATCTTAGCCTTTTCACCTCATTTCCCTTCCGAAAGAGTGGTTTCTTGGCTGCTACCCTTCCAAAAGGTGTAAATGTGGTCCATGTTTATGCCGCAAGTGCTAAATTCCAGTCTGCTCTTATAGGAAAATATTTTACTTCAAGACCATTAACCACCCAGCTGTTGCTTATTTTCCAATAGAATAATCTGGAATGTTTTATACTGTTCAGTTTATATGAGGGAATAGATCTGATTTCAGTCTCATTTTAAAGTTTAAAGCACTGAATAATAAAAACCCTTCTTTGCTTTTTATTAGTGCACATTTCTATTTTAGACCAACAATAGCCTGTTTGTGTTCTGTAGAAAAAAGGCAGCCTATTAGAGAGCGACAGAGAGAGGTTTAAGAGTTTGAGACTTTGGTTTAATATAGTGGGTGGCAGGTGGCCTGCTTTGCCTGAGGATGATCTTTACGGCATGACAGCTCCCAAAAATGCATAAATCCTCCCACTCTCTCTTATCTCCATCCGCATTTAGTTGCCATGGGGATTTTATTTATGCGCCTGCAAACTTTCGTACTTCAGGTTAGATGCAGACATTTCAACCATTGCTATGCTGTCGCTTAGAAGGGCAGAAACTCGGGCTCAGTGAGCAGAGCATGTTTCATCCCTCTTTCACAGACAGGACACACAAACAAACACTTACACACATTCCTACACACAGATTTACAGAGTGGGAGCGAAAAGTAATCAATAGCAAGCAGCTAAATTCTTGACTTTGGTGCACAGATGCGTTTCAGCTATGCAAGGTTACAGTAGTTCTCTTCTGCTGTCACATTCTGTTACCCCAGAGGTTTGGCATGAGTGCTTTGGAGTAAAGCTTGATATATTCTTCATTTGAAGTGCTGACAACTTTCTGAAGGAACTTTAGAAAGTCCAGGAGGTGCACCAGTCAAAGCTATAAGGCCTGCCCATTTATCCAGTGAGCGGCAGGACTCTGGGCAACAATGCCTTGTTGAAGCCAGAGGTCAGAGGAGAATGGCCAGACTGGCTGGAGCTGATACAAAGGCAACAGTGACTCAAAAACCACTCGTTACAACTGACGTATGTAGATGAGCACCTCTGCACAGTACATCGAACCTTGAAGCATATGGGCTACTGGTGCAGAAGACCACACAGGGTGCCGCTCCAGTCAGCTAAAATCAGGCAACTGAGGCTACAATTCACACAGGCTCACCAAAATTGGACGATTGACTAAACGTTGAATGGTCTGATGAGCCTCCATTTTTGCTGCGACATTCGGATGGTAGGCTCAGAATCTGGCATGAACAACATGAACGCATGAATCCATCCTGCCTTGTAGCAGTGGTTCAGGCTGCCGGTGGTGGTATGATGGTGTGAGGAATATTTTCTTGTCACACTTTGGGCCCCTTAATACCACCTGAGCATTGTTTAAACACCACAGCCTGTTGTTGTGGATCATGTCTATCCCTTTCTACACGCAATGTCACAAGCTCAAATCGTCTCTAACTGGTTTCTTGAGCATGACAATTAGTGCACTGTTCTCACATGGCCAGATTTCAGTCCAGTAGAGCAGCTTTCGGATGTAGTGGAACAGAAGATTCGCATCCTGGATATGCAGCCGACAAATCTGCAAGAGTTTAGAATAGTAAGCAGCTAAAAGCACATGTCTGTTTAAACAAACTGGTGAGGGTTTTTCACACTTCAGTTTACTTACACAGCTATTTTGAAAATGTAGTAAGCTAAAAGAAGTTGGGTTGTTTTAGAAAATGTGCCTCAGCTCTTTTAAATCCATCTCTCAGAGAAATGTCACATCTTGTTATGTAAGAGATTAGGAAACACTTCCTGGCCAGGTCATTATGTACACCTTGCTTGTACTGGGTTGGACCTCTTGTTGACTTCAGAACTGCCTTCATTCTTCATGGCATAGATTCAACAAGGTGCTGGAAACGGTCCTCAGAAATTTTGGTCCTTATTGACGTGATAGCATCACACATTTGCTGCAGATTTGTCCCAGTATCCCAGTAGCTCAGCAGTGTCTGAAATACTCAGACCAGCCAGGCAAGCACCAACAACAATGGCACTTCAACCATGTCACATAAATGATATTTCTTCCCCCTTCTGATGCTCGGTTTGAACGTCAGCAGGTCATCTCGATCATGTTTATATATGCCTAAATGCATTGAGTTGCTACCATGTGATTCGGCGATTACATATTTGCATTAAGGAGCAGTTGAACAGGTGTACCTAATAAAGTAGCCAGCGTGTGCCAAGTACTACCCCAGTACTGCATTCTCAAACATGTTCATCTCATTGCCGCCAGCAGTCATACATCCCACTAATTTCCACCTCTTCTTATGTCACTAATTGCTGCAAATATTGTGGCATGTAGTTATTTTTGGAGAAAGCAGCACCATTAATTGTTGTTATATTGGGGCGTTTTACACTGACAGCTGTTACTGACATTTAGTGCCCATGTTTGTAATGGTTGATATATTTTTGGTGTGTTCTGGTGTTATATTACCGGTACATGATTAAAAATAAAACTGCAGAAATGTGAATCAGGTGGTGTCAAATTCAAAAAGAGGCAAAGTACATTTTCTGGCTTAAATGTTCTTGTTTAAGTAAGTGTTTACACTATTGAACTATTTATTCAGTCTACTGATTTCATATTTTAATCTCACTTTATCCTGGTGTAAACATGCCCAGGACAGGTAGGGGTCAGTGTTACAGTGGGAGACACTGTTTTACTATAAAGCGCACCGGATTATAAGACGCAATATCAACGATCGGCTGCTAACGGATCTATTTTCATACATAAAGCGCACCGGGTTATAAGAGGCATTAAATGAAACAAAACTCTTAAGTTCCGTCGGAAGCTCAGTTTGGTCTTTTACCTGGCGCAGGGCGTCTTCTTGCTTTCCTCCACTTCCGTACCATTGATTCGTTAATGTTGAATTCTCTCACAGCTGCTCTATGACCATGTTGTAACTGCGTGGACTGATAGCGTTGGGTTTGAAATCCGCTTCGAAAATGAATGAATGAATGCACGTACCCTAATGCTGAACATACCGCACACTACGTATTACTCCGCTATGCTACGCACTACGGTGGCCGTGAGCTTCGTAACTTACCAAGGGTCGTGCTAAAACATTTTGACAGATTTATGAGCGCCGTGTACCATCTACAATCGGTTCTAGGTCAGAAAGCATAACCAGAATTAATTCATACATTAGACGCACCGCATTTAAAGGCGCACTGCCGATTTTTGAGAAAGTTAAAGGATTTTAAGTGCGCCTTATGGTCCGAAAAATACGGTAGTTAAGATTTTTTTTTGTATTTAGTGAATAAACAATTGAGCTGTAAGATTTTGGCTCATCTGCTCAGTGATACGCGAAGTGTCAATAGCCTTAATAGTTCCAGTTCCAGTTGCGTGTGTGGTTCACTACATTTAGCTGAGTAAAACGATCCAAGATCATAGAAGGCCTGTAGAAATCAGCTGCACAAGAGGCAGGTCTCATCCATTGCCACGTTTCCCCCTTTTTTAAAGTAATATGTTAGAAAATCTCGTTTTCATGCTGTTACATTGACCGTGGGTTTGGAGGGGTGCATTTACTTGCACCTGGGGGTGAAGGGGGAGGGATGCAGTTTGCATTTTCCATGAAGCCAGGCCCTGCTCTTGTATTAAAATGCAAAGTGTATGTGACAAACCAAGCTTAACTCGCACTTCACGGCATATATACACCAGTGTGCAGCAACTAACACTCCGTTTGTGTTTATACTTTCAAACAATCTGCAGGCTATTTCAGGAAAGCACTCACACTGACACTGTTAACAAATGCAGCACTTACAGTGAACGGTGTATTGGATGATGCATGAATATGTATTTCCCTCTATAATCCACTCTGTCCCTGTTCTCTCTCTTTCTCTGTCTCTCTCTCTAGTATTTTCCCTTTCGCCCTGTGCACTCGGTACTAGCACAGCTCTTGTATTAGCTCAGCTGAATGGAGTTGGACTTCATTTTAGTTGTCGAGTTTGTGGGTGTGAGAGGGCACGCACAGTTCTTTATAAGCCTCGCTGTCCTGTGCTGAACTTGCTGCACTTAACCTCAGTCAGAGCGACAGGATTATTTCAACCAAATGAGCAGGGCACAATGTGCAGGAGCCTCTAAAACACTCCTGCACCCACTGAACATGCTAATGGCCTGAATATGGAGCACATTAGGAGAAAATGTCAACGACTATAAGCCTGGTTGTTAAGCGCTTTTGTATTGATTTGTGATGACTGTATGACTGTATTTGTAATGTCTTTCTGATTAGATTTTGCCTCTTTTTCTGTCTGGTAGTGGAGAGTTATGCTGAGTGATGCCATGTTGAAACTTATATGTTGTGTGTCTGTGTGTATATATATATGTTTTGTTGCAGGTATCTCTCTTTTGATGTACTCTCCTTTTCTGACCTACTTTCTCTCCTAGAAAGGCAAACTATGTGAATTTCTGTTCTGTTCTCTGTTCTTTTAGTAAAGGTACCCAGCATTCAATTATTTACCCTCTTCCTTTTTATTTTCTACCAGTTTTTTGTCTTCACTTGTGTAAATAATGGATGGTATAGATTTAATAGAGAGCAGGAAGAGCAGAATCTGGCAGCATTCAGTTGGGTGTGTTTGAACAGCAGGGGTTTAGCGCTTCCACCATGACCCCGTCTGCTCCCTGTCTGCAGGATCACGGCTTGCTATGCCCCATCCCTGCCCGCTTCTGGGTGCCCGTGACAGCTTTTGAAATGCAGGTTGCCTGTTGATTCACGTTAAGCAGGTGGTGGTTGAGGAGAGGACTTGATGCAACCCTTGCACTCCTCTCACGTCTGTCTCAGCATCACAGCCAAGTGACACTGAGAACAGACATCAGAGCACCTGCAATCTCTCAGTCGCTAAACTCTTGGTCTGGCAGGCTACAGCATCATCTGTTTACTAGGACTGGGTGATCTGACAAAACAATGGAAGACGCTTCTATAATGCATACATGTATGTGGGTGTGATGATCAAATTTTACCATGACCAACAAATCAGTTGATCCAAAGCCTGAGCCATATTCAGAGTGGACTTACAATCTAGATGCAGGAAACAGTTTAAATATTTTTTTGTAAATACTCAAAAGTATTTATAAACAGTGTGGGAAGAACTTACTTGTCTTCAAGTCCAAACTTCAAATAAGTTTGTGGAAATGTCTTACCTTTGTGTGTTCTCTGCGAAAAGGCTGCATTAACTACTTTCATTTAGAAAAGCTATCAACCATTTTGTGGACAGATGAAACCAATGCAGAACTTTTGGGTTTAAATGAGAAGCGCTTTGTTTTGAGAAAGGAAACCAGTGCATTCCAGCAGGATGAACCTTATCCCGTAAATCAATAACTAAAAATAAAGCCACACAATTCTGATTTGTGTAGCACTCTTTCTGCATCACATGGTCATTAAATCAAATAGAAGGACAACACATTTTGTGAGATGGAGTAAACATAGGTATATAGGAGAGACACAGAGCGAGAGAGAGAGCGAGAGAGAACCATAAACAAGATGCAGACTGCTCAGGCAATAGCTACACACAGAATACACACAAACTCGCATTCCACAACTTGCTGAAATGCTTCAGTGATCTTAATAAGAAGAGGATTTGTTAGTTTCTTCACTCCATATGTGTGCTTGTCCAGTGCACTGCTAATGCTAATACAACAGAGACAGGGTGTACTGTATCAAATGCTTAAATTAGCATGTATGTTCTTTAATAACATATTTAATCTAACTTGCTGGCCCTGCACTGAAATTGTCTTCCCCCTGAAAAATCAATTAACACAAGCTCAACTATTTGTCCTTGCCTGCTCCAGACGCAAATTACTGTATATTATTAATTTCACTCTGTCCGACATGAGGGAACACGAGCAAACTTTTAATTTAATGTTTTTCTGAAAAATTAAGATCAAAGTCAAATTAAGTTCATCCAGGTCCATGTAATCTGTAATTCAGGAGCCCGGAGCAACAACATTCTTTGAGTGTGGTGTTGCTGCTGTCTGTAGATGTGGACAGCAGTAATTAGCCAGCTGTTGCTGAGCCGTGATTGACATGTGTATTTGGCACAGTCCATGTGCACAATTCATGAGCTGCATACCCACCATAATTAATTGATTCATATGCCTGTAAGCTTTTTCTAAAATATTAACAAGATAAGATTAAAAGGCAGGGAGCTGTCAGAGTGAGCTGAATTTGTTCTGTTGGTCGGGAGTCTAAAGAGTTCCAAGTCCTGTTGTTTTGTGCGATTACATGAGTGTAACTCTGTGTGTTATTGGATGCAGTCATTCTAAATTATGTACAGAAGGTAAAGGTACAGTAATTTTTTTACAGCTCAGGGCAATCACTATGTACTGAGAGTTTCAGCCTTTGGCTTAGTATCTGCTCATCACTTCATTGCTTATTCCTTTTAATAAGTTGTGCTTCAGTTTTACTGTTTGGACAGCTAATTCAAACAGCAGTTCCTGGGGACCTGGGCTCACACCCCACCTGGGTTTGCAACAAGAAGGTCATGTAAACAAGCCAGATAGCTGCTGGAAAAAAAAGTTTTGTGCTCGGAAGAGATGAATAGAACTTTTTGGTTTAAATGAGAAGCATTACATCTGGAAGTCTTGTGGGACTTCCAGGCACAGCAGCGAAGGTACTGGACTATGGACCAGAAGGTCCAGGGTTCAAAACCGAGTAGTACCGAACTGATCAGGGTCCTTAACCCACAACTGTAATACTGTAGGAGATCTAAGCTTCTCTGGATAATGGCGCCTGCTAAATGACTAAATGTATACGTGTAGAAAAGAAAAGCATTCCAGCAACACAACCTTATCCCATCTCTGAAACGTGATGGTAGTATCAAGACACCTTTACTGTGTGTCTTGTAGCAGTAGAAGCTGTATCTGGAGAAAATCAAATATCAGGGTGACATTGTCCTATGACACAAATTTAACCATATTTCCTATGTTGTGACAAGTTCCTCTACAATTATTGGCAAAACATTCTTATAAGCAAATTTGCAATTGAAGTTGTCAATCATAGCAGTATGGGGTGTGACCTACATGCACTTTGTAGGTATACATTTACTAACTATAGTCTGTCTGCTGCTATGCACTTGTGCCAGCCCCATCTATCTCCCTATCAATAAAAATGGACTGACCACATATTGTTGGAAAAGACATCTGTTCGTGAACTGAATCGCAAGAAAATGTGGGCCATGCAGCACACAAGTTGTTCTTAGCACTCTCAGCACACAAGTTCTTCCACCAAAGACTGGTTAAAGAAGAATGAAGTAAAAATCTTTGCAATGGCCGAAGCTCTGAAATTAATCCAAAAGACATTTTGTGGAAGGACCAGACGTGAGCGGTCCATTTGAGGAAACTCACCCTGAGTTGAAAATCCCAGAGCTGAAGCTGGACTTTACAGAGGAACGGGCTAAAAATCAACAGTTACCAAATATTTGCATTCATAGTTGCAGAAGGGGGTCACAGCAGATATTGAAAGCAAATGTTTACCATACATTTGCCAATCACAGATTCATTCTCTGAGCCGTAAACCCACACAGAAGACATGCGGTCTCCACTCTACCTGGGTTTGAACCCAAGACCTTCTTGCTGTGAGGCGACAGTGCTATCCACCGAGCCACTATGCTGTCCCACTCACAGATGTGTATGTGTAACTAAATGACCAAGTATTTATAAATATTTTGTCTCATTTGTTTCATTGTGTAACCTTTATCTACTTTTAGGACTTGTGTGAAAATTTGATATTTTAGGTCATGTTTATGTAGAAGTATTCACAAACTTTGTTACTACTGTAATGTTACAATGGTAGATTACAATTATATAAAATGGTGGTGTAGGATTTCACTGTTTTTGTATCTTTACTTATGTATAAAGTTGGTAATTTTTGTTGAGAAAGCATATTAATTTAACAACAGATTGGCTAATCACAGAAATCTCCCACCAATGCTTCTAAAGATGCCACGTACACATTTGATCACTCTATTAACTACACTCCTGAACGCAAAGCCACATTAGGTGTTTTGCAATTCTAATTAAGATGTTATATTAAGATGCAGTAATCATTTTGTCATCATATGTTTGAAATCATACGGTTACCAAGACTGTGTGTTTGTGTTTATGTCCCCTGCCCCAATACTGAGCTACAACTTTTACATTCATTTGGCAGACCACCCTCTTAAACCATGATCCCCCTCCCCTGCTGACATGGTGGTTACATAGCAGTTTGTGTTGTGCTGGTAAGACTGCATTAGGTGTATCAGTGGTTTATTAACAGTGTACACTTACCGGCCACATTAGAGATTGTAGCTAATTTGTTCCATGCACAATTTGCGTTGGTCATCACAATAATGGCTTAATTAGTGAATGACTGAGCCGTTCTTAACAAAGCGGTTGATGAATTGTACTTTTAAAAGCACCATACTGATGATTATGAAACTTTTACTGAATAATTTCTCCTCACCAGTGATGTCACAGTTACCATGACAGCTTTGTAAGGATTTCACTGCATTCAGTAGGAGTGAAGTAACAAAATGTAGGATCTTTCTTCAGTTATGACCCCAATATTTTGTAAAGACTTGTACGAATTGAAGAAATCAACAAGAATTTGCCATCACGATTTGATGCTGGCACTTGCACAGACTTACACCGCTATCTCTTCTCCATTGCACCATGTATGTGGGAACCCAGTGAGTGTATAGCTTAAACATTAAAGCCTGTTTTCCATAATGTTTGCAAATTAGTCAAAGCTCGTTTCTCTCTATACAATCCACACCTGTGCACAGCAGAGAGCTTCTCTTATCTATCCGTTGGAATCGTGGAGAGAGCGGCGGGCAAGGCTGCCAGCTCCTGACAGGTAGTCACCTTGCAGGTCTTGCCATTTGTGTCATGAATAAACATGGACACTAGCAGGCCTGTGCTTGGAAAAGCATGCCAGTGCAGGTAATGGCCTCTCGATCTGCAAGAGCACCCTCCTCCTCCTACCGCACTATTACACACAGTGCCAAAGCGCCTCGGCTTAGCAGCATCCACAGTGAGCTGCGCTTATTAAAGCCAGGGAACATCACAGTCGCTGTGGTTTACAGAGTGGAGAATCTGCTTCCAGTCTCTCACTTTACAACCGACTTTATCATAGGAGCCAAAGTGCAGTGTTATTACTCGCTGAATCTGAACAATTCATGAGCGCTGGTTTAACCCTCATGTTCTCTGGATGTAATGTTTACCTGGACAGCCTTCCCATAAATCTAAAAACAAATCTATTAGGTTTACTGGAGTCAATGGGAAAAAAAATGGAATAGTTACATGCTTAACATAATACATGTAGTATTCTTTATGATTAATTATAGTCTGGGTGTTTAAATGCAGTCTGATTTTTTTATTGATTAGGAATATAAGATATTGTTATAGAATAAGACACACACAATCCCCTTACATGCCTGTCAGTTTTTTATATTACCTACTAGTTTAATATTTTTCTCACATTCCATTGAATTTCTTTTTGACAATTACAAACATAATGTGTCACACCTTTTGCCAAAACTTTGTTAGCAATACCAGGAAAATGCCTTTAGGTGTCATAAATTCAGGATTTTACCATCATGACATTTCACAGATTGGATAAGATTCTTATTTTGTTTTCCTTCTAGCTTGTCAATGTGCCATTTAACAGGCAGCAACATGTTATGGAGAGCAACATGTTTTTTAATGCTCAATATTGTTGTTCTGTGTTCTCCCTATGGTGGACTTAACATTGACCAGTGTCAGAGCCCTTGAGTTGCTTAGAAGTTGCCCTGTGTTCTACACTTTTACACTTGGAGTGGTCTTTGTTTGTTGACCACTCCTAGGGAGGGTTAAAATAGTCTTGGATTTCCGCAATTTGTATACAGTCTGTCGGACTATGGATTGATGGAGTTCAAACTATTACGAGATGGTTTTGTCACCTTTTCCTGAGATCCTAAGAAATCTCCTTTGTTCATGATAAGATACACTTCCGCAAATGTGTGGTGAAGATCAGACATTAATAAATCCCTGGTTTTTTAATATAGTGTATTTAAACAACATGATATTTCACTCACACCTGATTGTCATCCCATTGATTTAAAACACCTGACACTAAATTGACCTTCAAATTAAGTGCTAATAGCTGAGGTTCACATACTTTTGCCACTTACAGGTATGTGATATTGGATCATTTTCCGCAATAAATAAATCGGCAGGTATATTTTTTGCCTCATTTATTTAACTGGAGTCTCTTGATCTGCTTTTGCATAAATCTGATGATGTTTTAGGTCATTTACTTGCCGAACATTCTAAAAGCATTCACAAATTTTCAAGCACTATTGCACATACCCAAACTTGTCAAAATGTATTTTAGAGACAACTGTTGTTATGTAATTGTTTTACAGAGAGGCTGCAGCTGATGTTGTGGTGTTTGTGCCATCTCTGTGTTCATACATAGTGTAGGAAGGAGGGTCCCTACGGCAGCTGTTAATGATATTTGAATGAATTTAAACTTTATAACAATTTAAACTATGTTTCACTACAGTACACACTACACTGGACTTTGTCAGTGTTTTATAATGAACAGAGAGTGGCTAGCATTTGCTTCTACATTTACGTTTATGTCATTTTGCAGACACCCTTATCCAGATCGACTTACAACTGATACAATCTTAGAATTCGAGCAGTTGTGGGTTAAGGGTCTTGCTCAAGAACCCAACAGTGGCAGCTGTAGGATATGAACCTTGGACCTTGTGGTCAATAATCCAGTACCTTAACCTCTAGGCTACCACAGTCTAACAGAACATATACATTTAAACTGTATCTACAATCAATTTAAACTGTATGTACCGTATTTTTCGGACCATAAGGCGCACTTAAAATCCTTTAATTTTCTCAAAAATCGACAGTGAGCCTTAAAATGCGGTGCGTCTAATGTATGAATTAATTCTGGTTGTGCTTTCTGACCTAGAACCGATTGTAGATGGTACACGGCGCTCATAAATCTGTCAAAATGTTTTAGCACGGCTTTGGTAAGTTACGAAGCTTACGGCCACCGTAGTGCGCAGCATCGCGGAGTAATACGGTATGTGCTTCAGCATTAGGGTACGTGCATTCATTCATTCATTTTCGAAGCGGATTTCAAAAACCCAACGCTATCAGTCACGCAGTACAACATGGTCATAGAGCAGCTGTGAGAGAATTCAACATTAACGAATCAATGGTACGGAAGTGGAGGAAGCAAGAAGACGCCCTGCGCCAGGTAAAGACCAAACTGAGCTTCCGACGGAACTTAAGAGTTTTGTTTCATTTCATGCATCTTATAACCTGGTGCGCTTTATGTATGAACATAGACCCGTTAGCAGCCGATCGTTGATATCGCGCCTTATAACCCGGTGCGCTTTATAGCCCGGAAAATACGGTATGTATTTTTATTGCGTGTATGTACTTTTATTGTGCTTACTACTCCCACAGTAGCTTTTATCTTATTATTATTAGGAAGTGAACATGTAAGTGTTAAGTGTGAGCATGACAAAGACATTGGGGCTCCAGTTTTTTTAGTTTTATTGGAGTTATTAGTAGAAATTGTGCATACGCAAATGCTAACTCTTGAAGCAGTTACACAGCCTTCCACAGTGAGGGTCAGTGATTCCAATGCACTGTGTCATTGCCAAGACAATAGTCTCTAAATGCTTCACAGCAGGGTGGGCCAGGGAGTGTTATTTTTTGCCTAGTGAACATATTTGTGGCTTTAGCCATTCTAGTTTAAATATACAAATTGGAACGTTTCATAGAGTAATATAAATACATTTATGATAGTTGTATATGTGTTGTTGTTTTCTTATGTGGTTCAGATCCAGCTAGAGACGATCACGATATTTTATATATGAAAATGTCTCTTTTCTAAGCAGATGCTAAATCCATCCTGAGGGTACGCTAACCTAATCTTATCTAATCTAGTGGACTTCAAACTAGCACTTTCTGCTGTGTAAGAAGCCCACAGCACATGCACTCTCAGTTGTAATTAAAAGTTAGGAATCATCTCGTTATGATGATTAAAGTCAAAACACAAGTTTTGAGAAAGTCAAAAGTGGGAATTGAAAGGATGGAATCGAAATCAAACCACTTATTTTGTCCAGCAAATGAGTTACCTTGTCCTGCTACTCAGTTTCTCTAATGGCCATGTCCATTAGTGAGACCCGTTGGCACAGATACAAGGATTAATCATGCTTTCACTCGCAATAGCTGCAGAAATGCTAGACTTCACAGGCTTTAGATAAATTGAGATTAACCAGAATTCTTGGCTAACTATGGATTTTCTTTAAGAAATGTGTTTATTACAAAAAGCTGAAACACCGGACTCAGAGCAAAACATCTATTTTTTGTATTGGCAATCTT
The DNA here is from genome assembly GCA_025084515.1 of Ancistrus triradiatus. Taxonomy (NCBI): domain Eukaryota; kingdom Metazoa; phylum Chordata; class Actinopteri; order Siluriformes; family Loricariidae; genus Ancistrus; species Ancistrus triradiatus. The sequence continues at coordinate 355,746 of JAJAGP010000159.1, forward strand.
CCCATTCTGCTGTGTGGGCTTACAAGTGATGTCTTTTTCTGCTGAATGTCAATGGAATGTTTAATTTCTACCTCACGTCAATACAAATACATGTGTTCAACTTGTATGAAATTACACAGCAGTGAGAATGGATGTTACTTTGCAAGCTGTGTGAATGGCGCTCTTAGCATTGTGGGGATTAGTGCATTTAGCACATTGTTCATACATCTACGTATGCTGTTCCTGTGAGTCATGAATGTGTCTACGGAAACAAAAGGCTGAAACCTGTAATTGTAGGCTGTCAGGAGATACGGTGTGTTTTCGTTTGCTCAGTCTTCCCCTCTGTTCTCATGTGTTTGCTATCACACTTTCTCGCCATCTTGGAAATTTCAGGCAATTTCCCCACATGCTGCAGACTCCCTTTCACATCATTTTTGTCCACTATGTCTGGCTCCTGGCTCAATAGTAGAGAACCATTCATGGTATTAGGTTTTTTAAAAAGACCTTCACATTAAATGGTGAAGTTTGAAAATTCATGATGAAGCAGTATGTTGTACCTTTTCCCTCACAATCAGTTTCAGGCAGGTAGTCACCAGTTCATTTTAGATAAGTCAAGCAGACTGAAAAAAGAGCCAGCATGTATGATGTATTTAACCAGTGTGATTAACAGCTCAGCCAGCTGTACTGTCCTCATGTACATCACACACACTGACTCCATTCTGCTGGCCACCTCTCCTAACCCACTCTATCAATCCAGATAGCTTATTCACATGTGAACTAAGACCACTTTAATGTCAGTCATGTTTACATTTTAATTTAGCTTCTTAGTCAGATTAAAACCTTCAGCAGTCCACCTGTCAGACACAGGAAAGATGAGAGCATTACAGAGTCTGTTCTTGGGCTAAATATTCTTGGGATTATGGGCATTTGTTTCACTACAGTACACACTGCACTGGACTTTGTTAGTGGTTTATAATGAACAGAGAGTGGCTAGCATTTGGTTCTACATTTACATTTATGTTATTTAGCAGACGCCCTTATCCAGAGCGACTTACAATTGATACAGTCTTACAATTCAAGCAATTGTGGGTTAAGGGCCTTGCTCAAGGACCCAACAGTGGCAGCTTGGCAGACGTAGGATTTGAACCCTGGACCTTTTGGTCGATAATCCAGTACTTTAACCGCTAGACTACCACAGTCCGTTAAACCCCTTCTACTGTTAAACCCCACTAACCCTACCCATAGTATCTGAATCCCTTCATTACTGTGCTAACCTTGGCCCCCTCTGTAGTCAACTACCTTCCAATATATTGAATAAAGGTCCAAAAATTCAGTCTGAGAAATCAGCTTCTGTGCTGTGTCAGTTTGTGGAGACTGAAATGCAATATATACTCAAGAAAATTACGAATTTGATATATTAAAAATGTAAGTTTATGTCACATTTCTGTGAGGTTATTTGCTCGTTGCAAAGTAGAAAGCTGATGATTGCTTGAGTCACGTAGACCCAGAGGTTTCCCATTATCTGATTAGACAAGTGCATGTATACTCCTTGATTGGATTACTGACAAAATCTGGTTTTCTGCAGTTATCGGATTATTAAGTGCATGTAAACGCACTCACTGTTTATTAGCATAGCATAGCAGATGTAGATGCTAACTGCCATCTTGCCTCTAACTACACCCTGTACTTCCTTACTTATCTGTGAGTATACTGGGGTTTTATGCAGTGGTTAATTATGAAGTAAAGCACTAGAAGAAACCTGTTGTGAGACAGCAGATGACATTATGTTCAGTTCTATAGGTTTCACTCGCTGGTGCGTTTCCTAAAAAGAAGTGTGGTTGTTGGATGCCATGTAAGGTCTTTATCACTTTATTTCCTGAGAGCATAATTTGGACAGCTGATCTGGGTCCTGTGACTCATTACATGCTTTTATTTTATTTTTACTGATTTGACTGTCTTGCTGGCTCCATGTTTCACTATCACAACAACTAGTGTAAGAAATTGTGCTCACACACTTACAGCAGGCGACTTTTCTTTACTTTTTTGTTTCACAACCCAAGTCAATAAGTTATTTCCACAATGAAAGCTGTTGTGTCTTGAGCTGCGGTTGTCTCAGGGAAATGCAGACCTGCCCTAAAACAAGTGAAAAAGTATCACTTTAATACATGGAGAGGTCTAATGGGTTGTTTGGGAAGAAAAGTCTGGGGATTTTAGTGCAAGTCTACAGGACAACTAAAGCAAAGCAAATAATCTGGATTTTATGTCATTTGACCACTGGAATTAGTACACAAACCACCCAATCTCTGTCCCTCTGAATCTCTGTAAATATTTCCAAATCAGGTCTGCTTTTTAATCAAATCCAGAAAGACTGAGCTTTTTGAATGGTTGTTTTGCTATTTTTGTTATTTTGTGTCTGCAATTTGTTTGGCAGAATAAAAAAGTTTAACAACAAATGCCTTCAGTCCCTGTAGCTTTTTAAAGCAGAGCTTCCAAAAACATCGCTGACTAAGCCCCCCCCACCCAAACCTAAGGCATAATTGTAATTGACTGTTTTTCTAATCACTCACAATGGCCTTTTAAGAAAACAATTGCATAATGACTGTGCTCCATTTCAGCTAAGAACTGCTCGTTAGAGCCTCATAAAGTGGCTTCCCCTAAATAAAGTCTTGCAAGCAAGAGATGGACACACAGAAAGCCGTCCCATGTACTCCACGGAATGGCGGGTACACCTTGGCATGCCATCATTCCATAGCCAGGAAGTATGTTCAGAAATGCAGCTCTGTGCATAATTATGTTCTTGTTTTAGTTTGAATTGTTTTTATATATTTATTTGTTTTTCAAGTTTTATCACTGCTTGCCCTGGTGAGGGGAGCATGAGGTTCTGGTCTGGAGGTTCCCAGAGATCACATTGCACAGAATGGGATGACAGTCCATTACAGAGCTGGCAGGGGTCACTGGTGCAGCGCCAGGGGATGATCCCCAACCGGCTTCCTTTCCCTCTGACAAAGCCATCCTTGCTTGTATGTGATGGCCAACCAGGCTGGAAGGCACTGCTAGGACTCGAAGCCGAGTCCCTGAGAGCTTTTCATCTGAAATCTGAATTCAACTTTACATTTCCAATTGGCACTGTACATGCACTACAGTTATCATCATTCATTATTCATGAGACTATTTCAGACTTTAAAACATTGGTGTTCGTCTCAGTTTGTTACAGTGCCATTAGTGGGAGTCCCTCAACTCGAAATGTCCTGTGTCATATCTGTCCATCACAGCGATATTGGCCTGGTCAGAAAAGCAATAATGCCACATTCCTACAGAGCAGAGCCTGCAATATCCTTTATAGCAGCAATATGATAATATTATAGGTGATATTGTAAGGTCAGAGAAAGGCTGGGAGTGTGTTAACGATATGAATTCTGATTAGAGTTCAGATAACTGCCATTTCAGCCTGCCATTTTATCACAGCAGCCTGTACACTGTCTGCCCCAATGTTTATGGACACAATATATGAATTGTACATGCAACAAAGCTGAGAAATAAAATGTAACACTATTAAACAAATGCTCTGGAAGTGAACCTGCTCAGCTAAATAAAGAACTCTGTGTGAACATATTGGATTGTGTCTCCCTTGTACAGAATGTTCCTTTGTCAGCATAAAATAACACATTGGCTAGGTTCGCTGGCTAAACACTCAGATCCAGCATTTCAGGGTTAATCCTTATACAGTGCTTCTGTGAAAATTTGCCATGACCACTGCCTACGCAGGAAGAGAAAATGCAGGTGGGAGCAATTTCTGAGACATATGGAACATCAGAGGCAGGCCTAATCTGGAAAAGGGAACAGCCATTAAACAAGCCAACTTTCAGTGACAAGTTGTCCTGGGCGCATTTTTCATGATTATTGTTGTTATGGAGCAGGTCATTGCAGCTCGGGCTGAAAAACAGCAATGATAGATTCTCTCTTTCAGGCTCTCGCTCTTCCTCTCAACTTTTTCCCCCCTGTTTTTCTAAACAATGATTATCATCATCACCAGCACAACAGCTGAAGTTGGAGCATGTACCGAATCAAGGCAATCTAAGGGAAGCTCTGCATTGAGCATCAATTATTTAGCTTCTGTTGCTTTGTACAAACAAGCTCCCCTGGTAGAGAGACGGGCGCCTCTCCACAGCCAATTACGTCCAAATGTTCCTCTCATTTATTATTGAGCGTGGAAGTCTTGTACAGGTTGTTGTGCACCCGACCTGGCATGGAGTCCATTGTGCTGCGCTTTGATCAGGACACCGCTCACTGTTGTGGGATGTGGGGTGCCCTTCCTGCTGCCTTGCCCTGGTGCTATTATACTAGCACAGGGTCTGCAGTTACTCCATGCAACTCAATGCTTCCATGAGCTACGGTGGATAATTAGAGTGGCAGTGCTGTAGGGGTTTGCTTCCCAGAATGCCCTTCCACTGACACTCCTGATGTTTCTGCCTGTTCCAGTGGTGATGCTTTCTTGGCGTTGCTGAGGAACTGTGCAAGGTGAACAACACATGTACAAACATTGCAGCTTGATTGTGTTGACATGAATACAATTCAAACCAGAAGTGACACACAAGTGGAATGCGTTGTAAGGTGCAGGTCAATATTTACACTCCCTAGTATGTAAATGGCCCGATTCCCCCACCCCACACAATTTTGTACTTCTGAACAGCTTTTACTCTCTAGGACTGAGTCTACTCAAGGATGTTGGGTCATCCACCCACACCCCATTCTCATGCCGAATAACAGCAAAAAACAGCACAAAAGTGCTCAAATCAACAAACACTGGTCACCATCAGGACCTGTGTTGTTTTTGTAGGCCAGTGTATCAGCTTTAAATGATTGGCCTTAGATAATAGAAGATAATCGATCATTTTAAAGCTGCTTTGAGACTCTGCACTATTGTAAGAAGCGCTATAGAAATAAATGACTGATTATTTTTCTCAGTTAATTAAGCCACCAAGCTTAGACTGTTAGTGTTTTATGTGTCTTCCTTGTTTTCAGGGAAATCAGTCATACTGCATAACTAGATTTTCCTCTACAGTAACTGTGCAAAAAAATGACACAATAACGCAACTGGCGCCAAACATTAAAACACATAATCTGTGTGGCGCTGATACATGTCACTGTTATAAAGTAAGTCTTAATTAAGTCAAGTCAGATTTATTTATATAGCGCTTTTTACAATGGAGCATTGTCTCAAAGCAACTTTACAAGTTTAGATTATCTCCTAATAACTATGTCCAATCCCAAATTGAGCAAGCCTAGGGCGACAGTGGCAAGGAAAAACTCCCTGAGTTCTAGGAAGAAACCTTAGGAGGACCAAGACTCAAAAAAGGGACCCAACCTCCTTGGGCGGCGTAGATGATAAATCTAAGAGCGAAAACTAAAGTCATGGAGTCAAAGTTCGAATAAAATGTGAAGTATGCACATCAGCATTAAGTGGCCTGGGTATGATGGGGCTGGAGCTGATGACGGAAGCAGCTTGGGTGGAGCTACAGCAGATGAACATCATGTGTGGGGCTGGAACTGCCGGAACAGAGCTCGGAGAGAAAACAGAAAATGTAATTAGTTATTGATTAAGAGCACTGTGTTTATTAACAATCACTGATGTAAGTGTAGCATGAGACCCCGGCAGCATTAGCTATAGCAGCATAGCTAGAAAGCTAGAAAGAGGAGAACTGGTAGGAAACACACAGCCAAGAGGGGATCACATGAGACATTGGCAACCCCACGAGCGGCAGAAGACAGCGACCCCCCAACGTCTCTGATCACCATAAGACTCTTTGACTATGAACCCCCAGCTCTGCCCTTATTCTAAGGCAAGGATGCACGAGTCAAGATCACGAGGACCGAAGCCCAGTTCAGCCAGACCGCCCACCCGACACTCCCGGCAAGCGGACAAGGCAGGCAGGCCAGACATGACTCCAGACTCCGGCCCCAGTGACCCCAAACCATGCAACCTGGTCTAAATCTAGTCAAAAGCCTGTGTAAATAGGTATGTCTTTAGCCTAGACTTAAAACTTTGGAGGGTGTCTGAATCTCGAACGAAAGTGGGAAGTTTATTCCATAGTTGGGGGGCCATGTATGAGAAAGCCTTTCCCCCGACTGTGACTTTTTTAATTCTGGGAACTAAAAGAAGTCCTGCACCCTGCGAACGAAGTTTAAGGTTGTCTGGCCATGGAATACATATCTTACAAACAAAAATTTCAACTTAAAATCTTGAAGGTTTACTCCGTTCAGTGAACAAACAGCCCTTTTGTTGCATGAATACATATTGTGATCTCTTTCATAAGGCAGAAACCTATTTGTCATTTCACGTTAGGGTTGTAATGATGGAAAAATGCCACAATGTGCATTGCAGAGACTGATAATGTCACATGCATTCTGTTTTTAATTCTAATGCTGTTGCATTTTTTAAGACCAGAGGGTGCAGTCATACATCATGCTCCCATACGCATTTAAAACTCCTCCTAATTTCTTTTAATGGCACGGGATTAAATATTATAAAGGTGAATTTACAAGAAAAGTAGACATTAGTTGAATTGTTATTCTTCAGAAATAAAAAAGGAAGGTTTTCACGTAGTTATTTCATATATGGTGAAGCTACAATAGTGTTTTATTTACAGTTTTAAACCTCTGTTTCTATAAGCTTATTTTAACTGCAGGGGGCTAAAGGTTTTTCTTTAAAAATGAAAATAAAATTCAAGAAAATGTACATGGTTTGCATTGTATACACTTCAGAATAAAAAAAAATCGTCATCAAATTGTGAACTCAGTATTGTGAATAGAATCAAATCGTGAGCAGCAGGTATTGTCCTATTACACATTTAATCTTTTTCATTGCTCACAACAGCATCAGTGCTATTACCATCGTATGAAATCAGAACTCAACGTTGCTGGAGTCTATGTATATGTACCTGTCAGTCAAGACATGATTTAGTGCAACATGTCAGGGATAAAGAGAACGACAGTATGAGAGAGAAAGAGAGATCTCATTCTCTGTCTCTCCTGGGTTGGCCAGAGGCCAAGAGGAGAGGAGTGAGCTGTCTGAAGGATTTTGGATGTGTGTGTGTGTGTGTGTTGGGGGGGTGTTACAGGAGGAGATATGGCAAGTACGAGTCTTGGCTCAAGTAATTGTGTGGCTCCCAGGTGATGGAGGCTTTTATGCCATTAACCATGTCTCTCCTGCCGTGAGCGTGCCAGCTCTTTAACGAGCCGGTGCTGCTAATTTCGGAGCTAATACTGAGCCGTTCCACCTCGCCAGGCCACCCACAGCAGGTGCTGCTGGGATACAGCAAGACTGAATGGACAGAGGAAGAGAGAGAGGCTGAGAAACAGTGAGAGAATGATCTGTGGACGTCAGGGATTTGCTCTCTTTTTGATGGACTTTCGCGGGATGAGGCAGGTTTAGAGAGAAGACATTGAGGATGACTGCAGCTCTTCATCAAACCGCTTCTGTCATGCGTGTCACCTCTGCTGCCTGTCTTTTTCGGCTGAGAATTTATCAAGGATGGAGTGTGTGGCCTGTTTAAGTGTATATAATGTGTAAGATAGGAGACGACATATGGCTGGTTATGGTGCATGCCGTTGGTGGTATATGCTCTGTGTGGTGTGTCTGTCCGAATCTCTATGTATGAGTATGATTCACTCAAAAAATGCCTGTAACTAGTAGGCCCTGGAGACATTGATAATGGCTGCAGGTACTCCGGACACCTGTACTGGCTTTTACTTCAGCATTAAAAATCTGTTGATTTTATGATGAAACAAAAGGAATCTGATGAACCTTCTGCTTAGTTGAAATGAAGCCTTCAGCAACACTGGTTCAGCAAAAGACTCTTCTAGAGCTGAATTATCATGCTATCCGAATGTGACTAGTTCTGGAAAATGGTTCAGAGAGTGAGTATTTGGATATTGGAAGTCCTTCCTCTATCCTACCATGTTCTGGTATGTTCCAGTCAGCCTACCTACTTTTCAGAGATGTTCACATAATACTGTGGCATGGGCCCTCCTAGAATGGTGCATGCGTTTTGGGTGGGTTGGGATCTTTCTACATTCCCATGTATCTCCTCATGTCTACATCCTTTGGTGTGATTGTAGTTAGATTCTAGATTACTGTTTAACAAATGTTATGTGCTTTAAGTGCATATATGTAAATAAAGACAGACAGAGACAAAGTGCTGTTCAGCACACTGTCTGCTACCTCACCGTGCCTTGTACCGTGCCCATGCTTGCTCACTCAGCGTGGAAATTGATATCTTCAATCAAATTCAGCTGGGCTGGTATTTTATGTATTGAGGGACATGCAGGAAACAAACGTCAGCTTAGTGTAAATATTTGTCAAAAAAAAGACTCGTACCCCTGCACATACTGTATCACGATAAAGGATTTAGGCTATCAGCCAACCATATTGCAGCTGTGGTGTTGGATGTATTCAGTTATTCTGAGTCCTTTCTGCCTCAATCCCTTTCTTCTTCTCTCCTTTCCTTTCTCTGGGGAGGGACTCTGAGACCAGCTTACTCCATCAATACACCTAGCCTGGAGGTATGGAGTGAGTAATTGGACGTTGTAGCCGGACCGAGCCTACGGCCTGATGTCCCATCAGTGTGATAGCAGTTTCCATCCTCCTTAGAGTGTTAGCTATTTAGATTGGTGCCTGAGCCTGTGTATTTTTTTACACTAGCATACTGTCTACTGTCATCTATTGTAGCTGCAGTGTATAAGCCAGTGGTTCCAAACCCTTTTATTTATGATTGCAAGCAGCAGGGCTTGATACCCACAAATGTATAAATGTTTGGTAAAAATAGGTCCATGTTAGGAATTGTAGGCCCAGGTTAAGAACTCCTGCTATAGGTGCTAGTAGAAACGTCTTATAAATAAACTTTAATAAGGTGCATTTCAACTAAATGCAAATAGAGCAATATCACTGGTAGTGGTCAGCAAATGGACGTTGTTAATTTTGGATTCAGTCCTCCCTCCAGTTTGTGTTCACAAGAAGCTTTGGTGTTAAAAAAATATACGCGACTTGGAAACAACAATCATCAATAGAAATCAGTTAAAATGTTCATTTTACATTTACAGCATTTAGCAGACGCCCTTATCCAGAGCAACTTACAATTGATAATCTTACAATTCAAACAATGGTGGGTTAAGGGTCTTGCTCAAGGACCCAACAGTGGCAGCTTGGCAGATGTGGGGTTTGAACCCTGGACCTTCTGGTCTAGAGTCCAGTACCTTAACCGCTAGGCCACCACAGTCCCGCTAGACCACGGATCTTTGGATTGTAACAGTTGTAATTGCTAAGACTGTATCAGTTGTAAGTCGCTCTGGATCAGGGTGTCTGATAAATGTCTAGATGTAGAAATGTAGACATGATTTCAATATTTTTGAATTATTTGAAATCATATTGAAAATTGGACTTGATATGCTTTTGACTGCTGAAAAATGAAGTACTGATATATGTTGATTGTCTAAACAAACTTATTTCACTGAAATATTTTTGCTTGATTCATATAAATTCAGGACTGAAAGGGTTAATACGCTTGAACACGTTCATTTGTTTATTCCTCAGAACAGGAAATGTCAAAATTCTTGTTCTTGGTAACAGAATCCACCAGATTATGTTAAAAACCTTTTTGACAATTTGAAAAAAGAAAAAAGACCAGATCTGGTCCTGCAGCCGCTGGCCTCATACCCAAAGTGCGAAGCAGCAAACTGGATTTGGCACAGTTCTCTTCTGTACTCCTAAAATCCAAGCAGAGGGAGGGTTTATGCTGGCGATTCTGCTTTTCAGGCATCACTTTCGCCGTGTAATCGCATTGCGCCTGGCTTACCTGTGCTGCCCCCAATGAGTTTATTCACGGCTAACGGGATTTGGTGCGCTGCACAGCGCCATGGAAGCGCGCCGCCGCCACGGCTCTCCACTGCGCTCATAATTACAACCTGACAGGACATCAGCTCTGACAAACTCACATTCTGAAGACATGAGAGAGGACACCACTACACACATGCTTTCAATTAATCAGGCTATTTTGTTCAAATGGTGGTATTGATCCCCTGTACTGTGTGGACACACCAGTGATGTTGTTGAGGTAGGAAGTGGGTAGTGGAGTGCAGACAATGCTATAATTTAAGGGGTATATAATACCTGACGGGTGACCCACTAGGAAAACTGGTTATTCTGGCTATCCTGGTTATTTGTAAAGTTTGTAAAGAACGGTTGCATTCTGAATGGATTATTTACCTAATTTTCATGTTTTTCTTGTGCCGCATTTAGCACTAAAAGAAACATTTGTGAGACAGTAGAGGATGGAATTGGTGGTGGTGGTATGCATGATGAACAAGACACCATTAGATTCTTGTTAGAGAGGCGAAACCATGCTTAATACACAGATAGGAGGACCTGAAGTCCCATGCATAACTATATTATGAGTATGAAAGTATTTTGAATATTCAGGAGCCATGCAGTGTTTTCCCAATAATTAATAACTGTGGTAGCCGAGTGGTTAAGGTACTGGACTATGGACCAGAAGCTCCAGGGTTCAAATCCCACTTCGGCCAAGCTGCCGCTGTCCTTGAGAAAGACCCTTTACCCACAATTGCTGGGATTGTAAGACTGTCGCTCTGGATAAGGGTGTCTGCTAAATGACATACCGTGGGGCAAAACAGTATTTAGTCAGCCACTTGGAAAGATGAGAGAGGTCTGTAATTTTCATCATAGGTACACTTCAACAATGAGAGACAAAATGAGAAAAAAATCCAAGAAATCATTGTAGGATTTCTAAAGAATTTAATTGTGAATTATGGTGGAAAATTAGTATTTGGTCAATAACAAAAGTTCAACTCAGTACTTTGTAACATAACCTTTGTTGGCAATGATAGAGGTCAAACGTTTCCTATAAGTCTTCACCAGGTTTGCACAAACTGTAGTTGGTATTTTGGCCCATTCCTTTATGCAGATCTCCTCTAGAGCAGTGATGTTTTGGGGCTGTCACCGGGCAACATGGACTTTCAACTCCCTCCACAAATGTTCTATGGGGTTGAGGTCTGGAGACTGGCTAGGCCACTCCAGGACCTTTAAATGCTTTTTACAGAGCCACTTCTTTGTTGCCCGAGTGGTGTGTTTGGGATCATTGTCATGCTGGAAGACCACATGATATTCTCTCAGTCCTCTTCTGGATCATCCATATGCTCTCTGGCAAACTTCAGATGGGCCTGGACATGTACTGGCTTAAGCAGGGGGACACGCCTGGCACTGCAGGATCTGAGTCCCTCTCGGCATTGTGTGTTACTGATGGTAGCCTTTGTTACTTTGGTCCCTGCTCTCTGCAGGTCATTCATCAGGTCCTTCCGTGTAGTTCTGGGATCTTTGCTCACCGTTCTCATGATCATTTTGA